>JAPYZC010002068.1:0-16031 GCA_030522665.1 Ichneumoninae sp. A BG-2022a
CAGCGCCTATAGTTATACAATTATGGCCAATGTACGTGTGTATGGTTAATATATTGTTACGTTCTCGAATAAACAACACGCGTATTTATTTTCGGGGCGAAATGTTATTAAGTACAATCACGGCTGAATATCTCGTGTTCGAATTGTCAAAGTCTGGTGGCTCTGTGAAAGTCCGATCGAGACTCCTGTCGTCTGGTGAATCGATAATCTGTCCATTTGTCGTTTGTTATACTGAGCTATTTTGGTCATCCATGTGGAAGAAGTTTATTACACTGTATGGCTTTCGCCTTGTACACACCCCGCCTCTCCACGTCTTACATGCTAATGCAACCATTTTATAACTTAAACTCAAACTCTCTGTCAACATCAGTTCCCAGCTTCCGGCAGCCGCCGCGCTATCGCAGCTGTGAGAAATAACGCACTTGCGTAACTTTACATCTTTGGCAATCGTGTCTTATAAACTACCGGTCGTCTATGTGATATCGTGTGTCTCAGTAAATCTTCAGCTTTATATTCGTTACAATATAGGGTAAAAAGGGGGAACATGGACCAATCCATATATCATTGATTTACGTGTTAAACGGATTGGGCCATATTCACCACTTTTACTCTATATATATGTTTTATGAAGGGGTTCGTGTGGGGACCGAATGTACATGTTGTAAAACCAGTATACAAAAGTCTACAATTCCAATTAGAAGTGCAAATCAACTTGCAATGCCTATCAACATCATAAGATATATCGTAGAAAAAAGATATTAGTGAATTTCGTTTTTCTATAGATATTGGTTATATGCAGGACTGGTTTATTACACTTGGGGACCTTAATTTTGTGTGATAAATTGGTAGCTACGTTTTTTTCAAACGCTTTTTCCAAGGTTAATCATAAAAAAACACAATTTATTATAATGTCTGGTATCCGTTGGACAGTGGTCACAGCCATTTTTTCGCCCGTTTTCTGTGTCTTCAAACCTTCATATATTAGCTTTGTAATCGAATTTCGATGAAACTCGATAACTTATCCTCCATGAGGAAAAATACACCAGATGATAGACTCCACGAAAACAAGAAATATGAAATAATAAGTCAAAATAATCCTAAGTGTATTTCTACGGCAATCGATATCACTTGGTAAAATTTTTTTTACGTAATGGTACAAATCGGGACCATTCAGAAAATGTCTCTGTACCCGCGCTTGTAATTTCCATATTTTTTCGTCCATCTGAATATGCTAATGTAAACAGTATATCAATCGCTAATGACCATCGCAGTTAAGGGACGTTGATTAACTGTTATTATGATTGTAAAATTATTTGTCGTAGCGGTCCCTTCAATACGCCTTACAGCCCAGTTTCGTGGTCCCCGTAATCACCCTTACAACATAAACCTGTGTTATAACGACTATTGTGAGGACCAGCAGGTTGTACTGTAAAGGTAATTGTGGGGACAAGTCGGCTGTGAGCGCCGACATTTCCATTAACATGATGCCTACCAAAAAATCGAATTTCGGTTTCATTGCAGGACGAATAGCCATAGTGAAGCTGAATTCGTGTTTTTTCACGCCGAGTCAAATGTCTGAAATAAATTCCATAACGTTCCTCAGTTGTGTCACTTTGCCTTGAACTTTTGGCATGATGAAATTATAGTTTTGCAAAAAATAGTATAGCAAACTATCAGGAGGTCTGAAGAGTACAATTTATGTTCATTCTTACCAAGTAGCTTCCGTGCATAGCAGGTCAAAGGACCCTTGAAACTGACCGCGAAACGACTTAAAAAACGACCGGTCGTACCGACAGCGTTAGGTGCGCGGTCGGTGTGTCGCTTCGGCGGTCTCCCGAGTCAAGCAGTTTTGCTTGCGTCCAATAGATGGATGGGTGACCGCTTAGCCACACACCGGCTTGCACATCTAATGTTGAGCGGCGGGCCATTTTTTCTTGATGTTAAAAAACATCAAGGAATCAGAAAAATATGGGGCCGTCTGTACCAACACGGGTTTTCCGCAGTTTCCCCGTGTCCTCGGCAAATGGTACAGTGTAGCTAAGTCGGCTGCGGACGCACTGGAAGTTAGGTTAGCTTAGGGAAGTGCGGGTAGGGAGTGATAGGGGGGAAAGGGTTACGTAAAACGCGGGGAGGGTATACGACGGAACATACAAAAATAAATTAAAAACGACCGGTCGTTTTGTGCCGTTTTGGTGACCTCGGTGCGACCAAAACAACGAACAGTTTTTAGGTTTAGGCTTGGCCGTATTTACTTTAATGACCCAAAAAACGATCAGCGTGTTTGAGCAGACGTTACCTCACTCGTTTTTGGGTCGATAGAGCAAAAGACGACCAAATCTACACCGACAAAATGGACGTTTCATTGGTTGTTTTATGATCGTCAAAACGGCACAAAACGAGCGGTCGTTTTTTTGGTCGTATGGTGGTAGCTTAACTTGCTAGGGGTAGTATTATCAGAACCGGCCAAGTAATAAACAGTACATAAATCACTAATGATCATCGTGGTAAGAGGACATTGGTTAACCAAAAGTTTTTATGATTATGAAATTACTTATTGCAGGGGTCCCCATAATGCACCTTACAGCTTAGCATATTAGCCTAGGTAAACACCCTTACAACATAAACTTATGTTAAATCTGAATCGTGATTTTTGACTACCATTGCAGCTCAGTTGGTGTGTCGGCTTGCCTTGAACTATCGACTCAATGATTTATTACAATAAAAACATAGACTGAGGCTCTATTGACGATAATTCTATAAAGGAAATATGTTTTTAATCCATCTAATAAAATGCTATCCGTTCATTATGTCAACAAGATGACAGACTTTCAAAGTTGACTTGCTCTTTATAACTAGATTGCTTTCTGTAAGTCGTCTACAAAAAGGTAATCAGAAGTGTATTCTTGTTTACGTCCCTACGAAATAAATCTGGTATAAGCTTTGCAGTGAGAGACAATAGGTTGCATCGTTGCTGCAATCTTTCAATTGTAACTCATCTTTCACAAACGCGGTTTTGGTCGGTCCTCTAAATAACCGATCCGCACAAGCTTTACTGGGTCCTCATATAATCCACCTAATATTATGGCGATCGGTCCCAGCATCGTTCCTTTTATATAGAAAAATACAGGGACCATTCTCATATGTGCCAAATGTCCCCATATGTACCAAAAGAGCTCCATTTTGGTCCCCGTATAAACCCCTTCAAAAACATATATGTATATGTATAATATATATGTATGTATGTATATATGACACATTACTGATGCAGCGGCTAGGAGGCAAAGGTTGCTCCTACTGTGTCAACACATTACGTCCGGGGTCAACATGTGATAGCTGCTGGCGGCTGATCCGGTTTATACACCTTTCCTCTTTGCCTTCAATCTCGACGATCCACACAACGGACTCTTTGCACGAATCCGTGCGGTGCACTCTGTTTGTAAACCATTTGGTACAACCGAGCGAGAAGAGCCCCACAAACGACACAGGATATCCCCTGGGTGCTAATTTCCTCGTAGAGGTTCGAACGTTATCGGCGCTGATCGCTTCATCTCGGCCTTTCGATTCTTGGTGCGTCGATACGGTTGAAAGCGCGTGGATAATGAAGGCTCTGAGTGAAAATGTATTCGTTTTGAGTTGGTTCGACGGTGAATTCCTATTTCTCTTTTATCGAATGGAGATTTCTTTTCGGCGCTCGTTTGCCATGCACATCGACTTTAACGGCGATTTGATTATGCCGGCGATTTTTTATTCGGAAGCGATGGAGCGAATGAATTGTCGATGGGGGCGTTTCGATTTGTACGGTGAAAAAATAAAGCGTTGTTCTGCTGAAATGCTGGTTACCGTGGAGTGGTGCATTTGGCCAATCACTTTATTTTCACGGGCAATTGTGCGATTTATTTAATATTTGAACAATCGAACTTGCCTTGGAAACTGGAAAATGGAAAATAAAAAAAGCTAGCACCATCTTTCACTCGATGGAGATTTTTCACAACCGATGGTGATTTCATCTGATTTATTCTGACTTCATAAGATAATCGAGGCACCACTGTACCGTAATATTCATTTTTGCTAACTACCTGGATGTAAGTTTCTCTCCGGAACAACATACTTTTGTCAGCATTTTCTTTTACGATTTTTTAATAATAATTTTTGTTCGCATTTATGCTAAAGTACGAACAAGGATGGATAATTTAATTCGAAAGTCAATACGAAAACCACGTTTTATGTGTATAAGACACGCAGAATGTTTCATTGCTCGTCGAAAAATTATTGCCTCGTTGGACGGGACAGACCTACCGACAGACAGAAATGGCCAAATGCTTTTCAGCATTCTAGGACTTGCAAAACATGTTTCTATACCATAATCTAACCATCCAATTTTTTGGGTTATTACAATACTATCTCCTCAAATTCTTTCTCTCCATACATATATCTGACAATGACCCGAACTAATGCTCTAAAGTTTCTACTAGGGTTGACCGTTTGATAAAGGCTTTTATGCGGGGATGCTTTTAGTCGTCCGAGCGCCGGTACCTTTACCCCATAGTGTCGCGGGACCGCCATCTGATCAGTTTCCACGTCTTCCTTATCCAAGTCTTCCAAGTTATCCCATCAGCCATAACTCTCCAACAACCACACGAAGGCAAGATTTGCCCCCAAATCTCTGCCAACTGCGCATCCAACCGGATCAAGCTTGACTCATGTTTGACTCTGTAACTTAGAGTGCATTCTCTTCCGTCCCGTATCCTTCTCGCCCTCTCCCGCATTACCGTAACTCCATTGACGCCGCTACTCTTCTCTCAGGAAATCCTGTAACCCTGAGATATACACCGCCATCCCACCATCGCCCTATGAACACCCAAGACACATTCCCTCCAACGTTCTGCGAAGGAGAACGACTGCATGCCGGGTTCGCCTGCAAGCCGCAGATACACGATCCCTCTTGCCCTTCGTCTCCATCCTCATCATCATCATCGCCCTCCTCCGTGTCTTCGTCCTTCGCCATCCTCCTCATCCACCTCTCCGATTGCTCACCCAGAAACTCACTGCACCCTTACCTATTCCCTACCTTCCCGCGCGTACATGCTCAATCTTCGATAAACGGACATCTGGACGGACATGCAAACACGTACGTGGGCAGACGGTGGAACGCGACAGCGCTTTGCCCACCTACGGGGACGTCGAGACCACACCTAAACATATACACCCTTATATATCCAACATCCGGATCGACCTCCCCCAACCCTGCATATGCATAACCAACGGTATAACTGTAATGCCCAACAGCCCTCGAACTCGCTGCACACGGAACCTTCCTGTATATATAGATATATATGTGTCCCTTTATGTACGTATCTATATCTGTGTATCCTATATTCAGTACGTGAGACATCGAACTCCCCTGTCAGGATTGCCGAATTCTCGGGCTCATTCCAGGAGTACCGCGCTCCGTCCTCGGCCCGCGGCTCCTCGTCCTCCGCCAAGTACACCGGCCCGCAGTGGTTTCCGGTGCCGCTGGTCTGCCGGAGATATTCGATTAATATGGCATAAATATCATTCGCGGATTGGAATAGGCCGGCACCGGAGCGCGAACAGTCGAAGTGGGTCTCTGTTATACACGGGCACCGACGGAGGACACAGGAATGAAAGGACGAAGGGGGGCGTCGAGGAGGGGGAGGGGGGCGGATTTACCGCGCCGCGACTCTGTACTGGAATTGTCGTCGTACAGAAACCCGCGAGAGCGCACGAAGCGCGAGGGTCGCGGCTCTACGTCCTCCTCCTCCGCCTCTTGATGCATGACAAAATGAGTTTACATTGGAAGCGGCCCCCGTTGGACGTACGGGAACGCTATAAAGCCCCGCGCCCGTTCGTGTTCCACCGCATAGCCGAGGGACGAAGAGATGAGAGAAAACGGAGAACTTGGATTGCAGCCAAGGCCAACATGCATTAGCCATCGGCGTATTTGAAATTCAAGCCAAAGCAGATTAAATTCATGTTTGCCTCCCGTACCCCTCCTCGCCCTTTCCGCCCCCCGGTGTGCCCTCCCCATCCTCCACTTAATGAACGTTCTTGTGGATCGGTCTTTCGAGCTTTCGTCCTTCCTTTCCTACGGAGTTACATAGCGCTGGTCGTTGAAGTCGCCGAGCGGGAACGAGCCAACGACTCGAATAGGTGAAACTCTGGGTGGAGAGGACAAGAGGGAGTACAGCTATCAGTTCGAGTGACCTCACGTCGCCGGATACGATTCACCACCACCGACAAGCCATTCTGCTCTCCCGACCGATGAGCTTTCGGTTCGGGTACCGTTTCGATTATCCCCACCACGCGGATGGATGTCGCTTGTCACCGTGGATGGCTTAAGGTTTTCTGGGACTTTTGGACTACCGACTTTTCCGAGCGATCCTAGGTCGAACGGGAGATACGGAGGTCATCGGGGAAAGTACCGTGGGAAGGAGGGTTTTGTTGAATCTTGCTCCAGGATCTCGCTGCGGAATTTTTATCTCGGAAAGTTTGGAGCCCGGGACGGAACGCACGACACCTCGTGTTGTGCTTTGCTGCAGTACTGTCTTATGGCCCATGGGAGAGGGGGCAAAACGGACTTGTTATAGTCATTTTTCGCTGCGGGAGGAAGAGGGCATCCTAGATGGAAGTTCGTTTTGACTCACCTCCTCCTATGAAGTAGACTAGGGCAAGAATGGTGAATATGGCCCGGTCCAACTTTCATGTACTTAACGTGTAAATCGAAGTGGGTCGTGTTATCATGTGACCAGTTTTGCTCTATCAGTTGAGTAAGAAGAGGAACGAAACATAGAAAATAGTAGTGGAGTGCAATGACGAATAGCAAATTGTTTCGACAGCAACCACACGTACAAAATCTTATCGGAGAAACACAACATTAGGTAACTAATAATATTTTTTAAAAACACACGTGAATAACTTTTATATACACTGTAAAAAAAGTTTGGACTTTTTACCACAATTTATTGGCCACAAACGGCCACAATTTGTTACTTTTCCAACCGCACCATCCGTTTTTAGTTATTCTACAAACGAAAGTACAAACTAAAAATTGTTAATGGCACGGGAAAAAATGGTTAGTAGTACGGGAAATAAAAGGACAGAATTGTATATTCATGCGGGAACAAATTGAGTTTGTCACTTATTTCACAAAATGATTTTTACGAAACTTCGTACATCGATTTTACGAAATTATTTACAAATAAAAATTGTGAATATGGCCCAGACCATGTATCATTGATTTAGGTTTTGGTTACTTGCTGAACCAAAAAGAACGTTATTTGTCAGCTGTAGATTTCATTAAAATAGGTTATTTAAAAGGGAAAAATAGGCAAAAAAAGGAATCGAAGCCTCTCTTCTTTGGATTTCTTCGCCTTTTGTTTTTTTTTATCTCAGGGATAGCATGTAGGCAAATTCAGAAAATAGTTCGTGCAAAGTTTTACATAATCCAAAGTATTCTCGGAGTCTTGCCCTACAAAACGGTTAAACTTCGTCAACCGATTCTGCTGGAATGTTTGAGAAGTTTATGAAGGAAGAGTCCTCCGTCGGATAACTGCACGAACTGGAACGGCTGAGTGAATATTTTTGTTCCTTCTCATTTAGCATCTTCCTTAAGAATTCCAATTACGAATATACCAAATTACGTCCTATGTCGAGTAACGGGATATTGGAAAGAAAAAAAGTAGATTATGTCCACAGCCGACACATGAATGCGAACGAAAGATATCCGAAGATAAACAATTTCGACAGTTGTGAGTCATTGCCGCCTACAACAACGGTGTGTTCCTTAATTTATCCATTTCTGTCGCCGATATATTCGCAATGAATTCCAGATACATTTGAGACGCAGCACATACGTTACTTTACCTACTTCCATGCGTTCCTTAATTCACAGATTTCGTCCACTAGCTGCATTTGAGATAATTCCATAGACAAGTTTTTAAATTATTACCATAATATTGGAAAAATTTCGTTATAATATCACTTCCGGTTTGAAAATCCCATTTTCGATCCAAATTGACGACATACCGGAAATCCGTCACTTCGGGTAAACAATCGAGGTTTTTAAACCGAAAGCGACGTATTTCCGGTATGACGTCACTTGCGCTTGAAAAATAAGATTTTCCAGCCGGAAGTGATGTCACAATTAAATTTTTTAATATTTTCTGCGTCACGACTCTATCGGTTGAAAACTGAAATTGTCTAGCTGATAGTCATTTACAGAATCTTTTTTTATTCTGCTATGGAATTATTTCAAATGCAGCTAGTGAAAGAAACGTGTGGATTAAGGAACATAAGAAAGTTGTTAAAGGAACGTATGTGATTCGCCTCAAATGTATTTGGAATTCCTTTCGAAAGGAGCCAGCGACAGAAATGGATGAATTTAGGAAAACACGTAAAATCAATAAAGCGGGTAGTTTCTGTGTTTTTAATATGACAGTTCCAGAAACGCAGAAGCCGGTCGTAGCGTTCGGGATGAGGAGTTGATGGAGTGTAACTCAGAGTGAGTGGCAAAACGGGGTGGACGAGGATGAACATATTTTGGACTTTGAGCCTAACCCCGGTTCAGAGAGGGTGCGGAAGCAATGGACGTTATAGTGGAGTCGAGCCGAAGAGCTTAAACCGTCACGTTGATTGCGCAGAGTGAAACGAGGGTCCATAATCTCTCAGGAGCATCCAGGGGGAGAATGGGGGAATCACGGTCACGTAAAAGTGTACTTTTTTCCCCCAGAAACTCATAACATTTCGTGCAAAAAATCGATCGAGAGTTGGTACTTTGTCAAGTCGTCGTTGAGTCTCCTATGGAAAAAGATATGAGAAAAAATATGTTTTTCACATGTTAACAACGCTTTTCGTAAAAAATTCTATATAATTTGTGATTTTTTTTTTAATAAACACAATATAACTCGCCAGCAAGGAATCACCTCAAGACACAAATTACCCACACACACAATTTGCCAAATTCTTTCCGGCAGAAATACGCACAGCGCACAGTAAAAAATAATTTCGTAAAATCTAAATGCGAAATCTTGTAAAAATAATTTTGTTAAATAATGTGACAAACTCGTTTTGTCACTTATTTGAATGTATGAACCTGTCCTTTTATTTCCCGTGTCATTGACAATTTTAGTTTGTACTTTTGTTTGCAAAACTGTAAAATTAACGAATAAAAATTGTGGACATTTGTGGAATAAGTTGTTGTAAAAAGTACAATTCTTTTTTACCGTGCGCGCGAACGCAATTAATAATAATAGTACATCTGAAACATCGTTATTAATTAATTTATTTACGGGACAACGCTTTTACAACGTCATAATAAAATCAGTCATAATAAAATCAAAATACATTATAAATTTCACGAAGCAATTAATAATCACAAAGAAAATGTATTTATTCTTTGATGGTGATTCGATAAAAGGTTAATAATGAAAAATCTAAACGAGCGCGCGTGATAAATTTTCCCTCATTCATCCCAACGAACGAAAAAAACCCAGCGAGCAAGAAAGTAAAAAAATAATCGTCGGTTATCGCGAAATTCGAGTGACCTGAATTGTCCGGTAACAGCGATTCTCCCGTTTCCCCCTAATGACGGATCTTCCCAATTGGGAGCATGCGAGGGCCATTAAGGGGTTTTGAATTTCGTCTCGAGTAGTCCCTTTACAAATGGTCCCTCTCCGTTAAAATCCCCAATAAAAAATTGCGAAAAAGCAATAAGCTCGGTATCATCAATTTCAAGAAGCGTTGCTACGAAAGTCCCTTTAAGTATCTGTCTAACAGTAGCTGTCCGTATACCGTAGAAGCCCGGCCTTAGCTGTTAGCTGTTATGGATTGATACAGCCCGGCTGGTGCATGGGAGACAACTACACTATGTGCCACGTACTCTGTCTTTCCCTGTGTCCCTCGCTCGCTCTATCTCTCTCGTTGTATTTCCGAGCAATATTGGAACATATATCAATTTTGTGTCGGAGCGGGTTTCGCGCCCGGCGCTCGGCGGTATCCCCGGACCGGACGCCCCGACTTTCCGGTAATTACCGTCCCGCGCGCGCGAACCCCTACGCGGCCCGCGAACGAAGAACGGATCGTTTAGCGTTTGCTTCTCTCCACCGCTGTCCTTGCACCCTCGGCTCTGATTCTCCCCTCCGATTTTGATTCTCCATTCCACCCTCGAACCGCACGCTCTTCCCTCCCCTTCGACCCTCCCGTTTCCAATCTCACAAAACGACACCAATATCGTAGATCAGCGCTGTCGATTCGCCACTAAATTGTATCGTTTTCTATTTTCGTCCGGTTAAGTTACCGGTCACTTCGCCGAATATTTGTTCCTATCGCTTACTGTTGACACCTCCAAAACCGTCATTTTTATTTCAAAATCAAATCACAAAAAAAAGTTCTGAAAATTTAAAAAATATATTTAAAAAAAAATTATAATGGCAAAATATTAATAGTAGTAGTAGTAAAAGAGATTGGTTGCCAATGGTTAATATTCATACAGTTATTTTATTATACTAGTTTTATTTCTGATGTAATTATACACATTGGCAAAGGGACATTGACCTGACTCCTTCAGCCATTATCTTTAGGATTTGGAAGGTTCTTTTTTGCCTCTCCTTAGATGTCAATTAAAATATTTGCAGGTTTCATTCCGTGATTCTTTCGTTGGTTCAAAATGTTGGAGGCTACTCTTAAGGAAGTATAGCCTCTGCCCTTCCTTAGGAATTCTTCTTCTTTAGGAATTAGGAATGGTCCTAAGATACGAGTAGTAAAAGTAAGGACTTCTATTACTCGTATGTTAGAACCATTTCTTTCGCCTGCGTCTTAAGAGCACGTGCAATACCGCCGTCGGTAATAAAAACTGTAATCAACTTCTCTCACGGATTCTGGCATGTACGGTCGAAAGAAAAGTCTCATCGGAAGCCGAGATGATGTCCGCTTCCGATGAGACTTTTCTTTTGACCGTAAACGCGAAAACCCGTGAGAAAAGTTGATTACAGTTTTTGATACCGACTGAGCCCGGGATGGACGGGGAGGGAGGTGTTTTATATGGTCTTGAGGTGAAGAGAAGCACATTCTTTGTCGCTCTTTCTAGCTCCACCGTAAGACGAAGCCGCTGTTTCTCTCACGTTCCTCACTCTGTCACGTGACTTTCACTTCACTTTAAACGCTTCGAATGATAAGGTAAACTTACCAATGACCGGACACGTCCCAGTGGCCGGACAAGGCGTGCGTGCAAGAGAGATGGAAATACGATTTTTCATGCATGGCCAGGGACTGGGACTGCTCCCTTAAGTGTTCGGCCATTGGTACGTTTGTCCTACCCCAGTAAATTTAGCTTGTCATATGAATTTCCGAGCCTAACAATTCGTGTGATCGTTACGTCATTCACTAAGACCGTTTTATTCCGACTTTCGTAAAAAAAAAAATTTAAAAAAAAACCGAGATGTAGTGAACCGTAATATTCTGTCTAGGATTTTGATAATGATATGATAATAAAATACATGTAAACATCTCACGTGCAACCAATCACTTTGGAGATAGGACAGGAGTGGAGCATATGGCTCGGGCTATATATCTTTGACGTACGTGGTAGTAGTGGTCGGGACCACTATTTTTAGACCAATATAGGGTAAACCATCCAATGAATGTACAGGACCACACCGTAAAAATTTTTTGTTTGAAAATTAATGAACAGTATTGGAAGCTCTTTTACATAAACCGTATCTGAAATTTGAAACACATGTGCGTTGCAATTTTACAGTAAAATTTGTATTTTTCGTTAACATTTTTATAAATTTCAAGCAAAAGATTTGTAATTTTAATATCTGGTATTTTTATTTTACAAGCAAAGTACACTAATGTTTAATTACCATGCATAATGTTAGCAAATTTCAAGTGCCACTACATTAAATTTACAATTTTTTTTTACAGCGCAGTGAATGGACACATTCCCTAAGAGTGCACAAAAAACGCCAATTCACTAGCTTTCGCGTCTGTCTAACTGTCCATCCATTGGCCAATTTACCCTATTGTAACGATCGACCAAAATAAAAAGGGTCGCGGATTATAAAATGAACGACAGCCGGAATGTTTATTCGTTCGAATGACGATCGTATTCGTCGCGTAACCGTAAAAACGTCAATTCGTGTTAACGTCCCGAAAGACTGTCGGCAAAATCTACGATCGCTGTGAAGTCGATCGTTTCGTCCGTCAAATATCCCGCTGTTCGAGTGGCTCGTCATGCCGTTTACCGATCGATAAATCGTCGTCCTATCGGGCGTACGATATTCGTTACACTACCCCCCCCCCCCCCACACCCCCTTGAGTTGCTGGCCCGACAACTGTCTAATTATACTGAGATGTGGTTGCTCATGGTCCATCCAGTTCTAGCCGCGACCTAATTATGCTCCGCTGGTATTCACTCGAGGGAAAACCAAACCAAAAACCATGACCGAAAAACCGGGAAAGAGCAACGTTTACATTAGTAAATCTTAATACTTTATCGAATTGTAATTTACGTTCTGTCCAGTCTGGTCAGTCCTTAAATAATACATCTGAAACCATTAATTTCAATCTTCGGTGTCTTTTGAAGCGATCACAGGCAGGCAGCTTTCTGACGATGTTGAATTGCTCTCCTATCTTGACACGTCCTTTCACGACATCGACGAGGTTCCTTAGATGTTACGGGATCGGGATGACTTGATGGGAAAGAAGTTCTCAGAAAGCACGGACAACCATGACCCTGAAGATATCTGCATGAGACTATTTTCATCAAGTTTTAATGGCTGTATTTTGCATCGCACAAACTTTGCTCAAGGAAGTTCACTTGGAGAATAAAATACTATAGGTGAACAATTGTTTATTCTTCCTAAAATCGTACACTGATAGAGACTTGCCAAAGATGAAATTTCATGTCATGCAGATATTTTCAGGGTCATAGACAACCTGGGACAGAAAGAATCAAAGTGTAGTTCTCAGGAAATTAAGTTTTCGTTTCAACATCTCGCAAAATATCCGATCGTTAATGCTATGAGAATTTTTTTTTCAATATAATCATATCCGTCACAGCCTGTATCGCAACAGTACACCGAAAAAAAGGTTTGGTACACTGAAAAAAAAAAAATTTGCTTGCGCGCTGCCGGAGAAAAAATTGTTTGTTTCAATTCTACTTTCAATTCTTACAATTCCATATGATATTGACTGTCAAGGTGACATGTTATCGTTTCAATCCGGTATGAAATCGTACGAATTCAGAGTAGAATTGAAACAAGGTTTTTACTTCATTGGCAGCCCGCAATCAAATTTTACTTGATTCAATTATATTTTTATTCTCTGTAACATCAACCTCACCACTGTGGTCACGGAAAATTGGTTTGAATCAATCCAAGCGCATTTAAATAGATTGTATCGTTGTTGAAACAATAAACCTGGTGTGGTTATGTCGATTGCGAATAGCAGTTACTGCGATTACAACGCTGATGCAACGTGAACCAAAAGTGCATTAAATGAACAACTTCTTTTTCGATTGAACCGAATGTACTTTCAATATACAGAAGGTATATTGTTTCAACTTGAAGGTATATTTGGTCGATTTGAAAAAAAAAAAGTGATTCGATGTTTTCGTATATATACGAACATTTTTCATCTTGAAAATCATGTCATTCAATCCGCCAAGACGTCAATTTAGTAATTCACAACTATTATGCCCACAATAAATAACTTTCATATTGTTTCATATTTCAATGTCAAATAATGGAAACAGTCTAAGTTAATGACGGATAATAACTTATATATCCGATTCAAGATTGCACATATCAATAAGCTTTTGTAGCGTAGTGGTAAGGTACTAGGTCAGAATGCGTTAGTTTCGGGGTTCGAGCCCCGCTAGGAAATATAGAATTTTTATTTGTAAAAATTGTGTTATACTGATAAGTAGCGATTGTACTGATAACAATTGAACACGTAACGACGATGCAACCGTGTATAAAGTTAATTAGTAACAAATAACGTAAATAACAATAACAGGACCCCAACTCCAGATTGAGTCGGGCCAAACTTTTTTTACCATTGACATAATTACCTGTTGTGTTTGGTCGAACATATATTTAGTTAGGACAATTAAATTATTTTTTAAATGCTTATATAACTTTTTAGTCAAATATTTCCTTCGACACCCGCAATCGCCGGATTTGGTTGATTCAAACAATTTTTTTTTTATCATACCAAACCTTTTTTCGGTGTATGCATCCTCCGACTGCTCTCAGACAGCCGATCTGCAAAAGTCGAATCAACTCAATCTTTTGATCTCAATGCCGAGAACCGGGAATATTCTTGAAACAAGGATTGTGATCACTAATTCAAGTTCGTTACAAGAGGGTTTCAAATCCATAGCCAGAGGGCTCCGACCCAGTAGCTACCGAACCCGAACCAAGCCCAGTTAGCTATTCAGCATTCACTTAAACATGATTCTCCGTAAACCCTTACAAGACGCCGCTCTACACTTCAGTAGGTGTACTGTGAATACTGTGAATAAGCGTCCAAGGCTCCAGCCAAGCAATCCAATCACTTTCCTCTATTAACCTTCTCCGCGCCGGCACAGTTAGTTTCTTTAATTTTCAAAAGGTCCTAATTTACTAATGTGGATCATCTTAAATTCTCCACGAGGAAGTTTAATTTTGAAGTTAATCTTGGGTTTTTCTACATACAGACCTATCCAATCTCTTTGCAACCACGGTTACTTCCCTTTGCCTTTGTGGGGGTGAAAAAGCCTCTTCGTCATTGAGACCACCAAAAGCTGTTCTTCCGGGACCGCGAAGCGCGGAAGCCACTACGATTGCTTTTTCTTCTACCCAACATTTGTGGAAGTTCGCAATCAGATTGAATTGCTTATAGAACTCATCCCATGATCTTGATCCGTCCAAGGGATCGAGGCGACTGCTGATGTCGAGGGAACTACACTAGGGTAGATAGATTCACGAATCTGTTCCCTTTGTCCGACAGTTCTATCATTATTCGGACGCAGAGTGCCATGAATAATAGTCCGCGTCACGACAGAGATAACAGAGTTAGTAAAGAAGCGGGGGATAGATGGGAGGTGGAAGAAATAGGAGGCGCGTTATCTTTGATTTTGTTGAGCTCCGCGACGATGATCCGAATCGAGGCGTGGGAAACTTCACTAGCCGCGATTCTCGAAGCTTCGCCACACAGCTCTGGTCATCGCTTCCCTTACGACTTCACGAACGGAAGAAGACGCGGTCACGCGAGCAGCCCCAATGACCACCTCCTCGAATTGCTCGATCATCCTTGGAGACCGCAGCTCCGCTGCGTTCGTCTTGTATTCATCGCTTGCTGACACTCACACTGATAGCCCAATTTTGCGACTGATTGATCGAAAGACACTCGCGAAAGTTCGTGCCACTCTTCTGACACCAATGTAAAGACTGGGCGGGATAAAAAGGGACGCGGGTTAAGGTAAATGGCCAATTTTCGACCGTCATCGAACGCAATTTTTACTAATAATAAATAAAGTTTTCGTTTAATACAAAAGAAATTGACGGCATGTTAAAAAGCAGATTTTACTCTCGATTAACGCGGCAAAGTGTATATTTTTGATAATATGTTTTATTTACCAATCGAAGATCGGCGAAATATTTATTAATTCGAATGATGATCGTATTCATCGCGTACCGTAAAAATGTCAGTTCGTGTTAAAGTTCCGAAAAAGACTAGTTAAAATCTACGATCGCTGTGAAGTTGATCGTTTGTTGGTCCGTCAAATGTCTTGATATTCGAGCGGTTTGTCGTGCCATTACGTCATCCTCGTCGGGCTTAAGGAGGGAGTCTCGCTGCGCGCTGACTTCGTATAAGTTCGACAACAATAAGAGAAAATTGCAAGTACTTCTTGATGGTCCAAAAATCTGAAAAAATCATGTATACTAAAGGTACTGAGAAGATTAATTTTGTATAATAATAATTGCAAAATGTTATTAACAAATTCATCAAAAAATTAATTGGTTAAC
>JAPYZC010002069.1:0-38982 GCA_030522665.1 Ichneumoninae sp. A BG-2022a
AATGCTGTAGTGACGAAAATAATTCGAATTTCGATTAAAAAATTTAACAGCATGTTTGTAACCGTGTATACTATCCGATAATAAAAAAAACGATTTTTTTGAAAATTTCACACTGAGATGATCCCTTAACAGCCGCGTTCATGCTCATCGACGGGATTGCACTCACGTGGCACCATGGTGAATCCCACGACCCAGGCAAGCTCCATCCAAGTCATGATCCGGTCGCGCACGTTCGTCGGCTGGAACTCGCCGAGATACGCGAATATCAGAGCCATTTGTCCGCTCATCCTGCGGAGAGACAGAATCTGTTGGTCAATCGGGATAATGATGATCCGGCGATCCGGTTGAAGGATCTCTCACCCCAGTCCGCTGAAGAATTTCGTCGAGACGAACAGCCAGTAGTTCGGCGTGATTGCGGAGATGGCGTCGAAAACACCGTGGAGAAACAACGAGGCTATCAGTCCAAACTTGCGACCCTTCATCTCAGCAGCGCAAGCCCATATGTAGGCGCCGGACACCATACCTGGATTCAATGAACGGCAACGATATTTATGATGTCGAATAGGGACGAGTAAATGCACTAAGTGCTTGAAGTACGTAGGGTAAAAGTGGCGAATATGGCCCACCTCAATTAACACGTAAATCAATGATATATGGACCGGTCCATATTCCCCACTTTTACCCTATTGAAGTATCAAGTATTGAGTCAGTGCCCAGTACTTAGAACTTCAACAATGCAGTTCTGCCAGTACTCGAGAATTAGGGGAGAGCGCGGGAAAATGGGACAGACGATCGGGATGCATTGATGGCGCAAAGTGGGAGGTCCAAAAATTATTGGAAAATTGAGTTTTCACAAATGTTTTCAAAAACGCAATTTCCCAATATTTTGGGACGTCGCATTTTTCCCCATCGATGCATCCAGATTGGCTGTCACGTTTTACCCCACTGCCCCACTTTGCCCCACTCTCCCCTACCCAGGCTCAGTACTAGGGGAGAGCGCGGGAAAATGGGACAGACGATCGGGATGCATTGATGGCGCCAAATGGGAGGTCCTAAAATTATTGAAAAATTACGTTTTTATGTGTTTTGAGAAACGCAATTTTCTAATATTTTGAGACCTCGCATTTTGCTCCATCGATGCATCCAGATTGGTGCCCCGTTTTACTCCATTGCCCCATTTTGCCCCACTGTCCCCTACCCAGCGGTCAGTACTTCAAGCACTTAATGCTACAAGGATTTACGGTATTTGCCCAGCTCTGATATCGACGGCCGATAATCAAGAGGACGCTAGTACTTTAATGGATCATCCTGGAAGTTTTACCTAACGACGACGCCACGCTGAGTCGGCCCTTGTCGACGGTTGTCATATCGAAGTCGCACGCCGCCGAGGGCATTATCAGTGAGAGGCTGCTCATTCCGAATCCACCGTTCATGTAAATCAGACCGCATACAGCCATGATTTTGAGGTTGAACCTGCCAAAGCCTTCACAGAGAAAAAAAGCAATTGAGTCAATAAAATGTGGGCTTGCGGGTGGCGAAACAAATGTTTGGTTGATTGAAAGGAATACCTCGTTGATCGAACTAACAGGCCGTCGAATCAAATGTTTCTTTGCTTACTACGACAATTATTTCGTTCGATCAACCAAAAATTTATTTCGCCACCCGTAAGCGCTCATTTTGTGCACTCAATTAATTTTTTTCTCAGTGTTCTAGAAACATTGTTATTGCGTTTAAAGTTCGATCGCAGTGCAAGGTTCAATGACCTTTGTTCGGAGCGCCGATGCAAGGCGAACGGCACAGTTGTCGGCCACGCGAACAGACAACAAAAGCGCCTGTTCATGTGCCGATCGCTTTGCTCCAGCTCTCGTTAACCAGTACCTGTCTCGTTGACGGCATTCTGCGTGACGTTTTCCGCTATCGACGATACCTTCGGAACTTCATTCTTCTCCAAGGTCATTCCAAGCCGCGATCCTCTTTTTTCTCTCGACAAAAGCTCGACACTTCGACACTAACCGATCGGCAGGTTGGTAGCGATTTAAAAAAATCGCGTGGATTTCTCGCAAATTATATGGCTCGATTATGACGTAATTGAATTTTCTTTATTTATTATTATTTTTTTAATCGGCCTTTTGTCTCAATGACGTCTGCCCTTTATAGATTGAGCTCGAGCGTCATGGGCGAATAGCCGATTTTTCGGGAAAGACCGATATACGCGTGGATTTATGGCGAATTATGTAATGGCTTGATTGTCACGTGAATGAAATTGAATTTACTTTATTTATAATTTTTTTTTTTTTGAATTGGCTTTTTAACTCAATGTACTCTGCCGTTTATAGATTGTTGTTACGTCCGATTTCTTCCTGTGTCTAATTACCGGACCATAGCGCGACCACCATGAGCGAATAGCTGATCCTTCCGGAAAGGCCCGCAAATGCACTTTGGCCAATGATTCGAAGTTGCGAGTATTTATTAATCGCCGGTAAATGATACCGAGTGTACGATTCCACGATTAACACATTCAAGACCAATTAAATCGTATGACGTGACGCACAAGCGAACGATCGCGAGAGGCTAATTCGAACGACAAGTGAGCCACTGCACGAGACCCTCTTATTGGGACCAACTATCGTCGTGATTAATTTCTTTCTCCTCCCAGACGAGTTTATCAATGAGATGGAAATATACCGTGCCGCACCGTAAGATACAATCCTTGCGCCTCGTTCGAAACACGAAATTCCACGCGACTCGCGACCCTCTTATCTATATCCTAATGTACACGGAAAATAAAAGAAAACCGCAATTGTTTGCTACTATTACCGCTACTCTTTGTTGCATTGCGAAATTTCGACGGATCGCTCCCATAAATCGGGCTATGCATATTGCCGATTTTTATCCTCGTTGTAAATTTTCTCAAGCAAACGTTATTTTTATTATTGTTTCATGATTTTTCCAGCTTTTGATTTTATAATTTGCAATTTCTTTTTTTTTTTTGTGAAATCAATTATATCGGAAGACCCGATATAAATATCGGATCTTCCGATATTTTTATAAACTTCGGAAAAATTGAAATCCATTGATATTTGAGAAAGTTATGAACGAAAAAAAAAATTGCCCTAAAAAAGAATAGTACATATTGAGATCCCATTATTGGGTGGTGTTTAAAAATCGCTTTTCAAATCCATAATCAGTGAATTTTTTCAGATAGTTAAAAAAACGCGTTTTCAGAATTGGTTTTTCAATGGTCCAAAAAAAATGTCACTGGTGGTGTAAAAAAATTTGAAAAAAATCCCGAGACCGTCATGGGTTGGTAACATGATCATACTAAAAAAATGAACAAAATCGACGGAGTTAGGGGGGTTGCCTATTTGACGTGGAATGCCCCATATATATATTTTTTTACATTGTCCTCACTTTACCGGGGTAAAACGGGGACTGTGGACTGTTTGCGCGACGACGCGTTTCCTTGTTTACCGACGAACTATCGCGTGTCCCGGGAGCATCGGTTTGCCAATACTGTTACGTGATGTTGGGAGCAATCGAAGGCTAACCTTCGAATATAATGTTTTAATTTGTTCGCAAATTTGCGTTTAAGTTAAAACAGTTTCGCGATACGATAATCAGAGGATACATTAGCACCGACCGGTGGTCGCGTGAACGAAGCATCGCACGTAAAGCGAAGAGGTGAATCGAAGTGGTTCATGAGATTCGATTCCATTGTAAATTTTCGTTCACTTAACATGTTGTAATTTCTTCAAATTCCTCGCGAGCGAAGATTAAACTGTTCGAAAGGCACGAGATCTCGCGCCTGCGCACTCGTGCCAGTACCAAGATTAACGCATCGCCTCGCGTCGCATCGCGATTCAGCGATATTTATAACATCAGTGACATTATTCGATCGATTATTTTATTTTTCCAATCGCGATTTTAATTGATTTACGATCGTTCTTACGTCTCAAAGCCGGGGATGAAGAGCGATAGTCGAACGTCTGCCGAGTCTTCTCTGAACGGCGCGAACTCTTACGCGGATAAATCAGCGCGCCGCGCAGATTCATAACCGTACAGTATTGTATCATAGCGGCAGATGGAAATAACGCTATCTCGGATAAAAGTTGCGTAGCTGCTCGCGCGCAGACAGTCGCACTTCGTACGAGGAAATATTAACGAATTCCCATAGAAATTATACGCGTCAACGGGAAATCACGTCCCGCAAGAAGTGTCCAATTTGCCAGCGAGAATCCAACTACCGAGCGAATTTCGCCGGTCGTCCGAGCGTCTCGTTTTCACGGCGAGCGATCTGGCAAAGTTCCCTTCGCGAATAGAATTTAGCGGCACGGTTGTGCTGGTCAGAAATTTGTGTCAAGCTCAAAAGACCCCGCGAGAAGGCGTTTGGGCAATCGTGGAAATTGCATCACGAATGTACGTCTCAGAAACGTATGTTATATGTGTACATATATATAGATGGCCCGAAGTGAAAAAGTGCGAATGGCGTACGCTTTCGAGGTAGAGTGGGGTAAAATGGACCATCTTAAAATTTACGTTAAAAAAATGTTCATTGTATTTCTGAACTGGTCAATTTTAACCCATCTCCTCATCGATTCCAATCGTTTTGACGCAATAAACACAGCCTCGAATGGAACTGTTTATTTTCGTGTATAATAGATTCTTACCCCCCTCGTACTCTTCCTCGCGCCAACTTCTACAAATCCTAATCCGTTACTTTTTACCACGTGAGGTAAAATGGACCGTCTAAAAAATGTCTAAAAAATTTTTCATCGAACTTCAGAACTGGTCCATTCTACCCCATACTCTCCTCACCGATACCGATCGATGACTCGTCCCTCCGAACGCCTACACTTTCCGATGATTCGAAATTGAACAGTTTACAGTCGTGTATAATAGAATCCTATATATTCGTATTCTTCCTCGCGTCAACTTCCACAAATCCTAATCAGTTACCCTTTACGGAGTGGGGTAAAATGGACGATCTAAAAATATCTTTAAAAAAATGTTCATCGTATTTCAGAACTGGTCCACTTTACCCCGCCATAACCTCATCGATAGCGTTCGATGACTCTTCCCTCCGAAAGCCTGCAGTTTCGACACAATAAACGCAGCCCCGAATGTATCAGTTTATTTTCGCAAATAATAGGTCCTTATCACCCCAGTATTCTTCCTCGCGTATAATAGATTTTTATCCCGCTCGTATTTTTTCTCTCGCCAATTTCCTCAAATTCTAATTCGATACTCTTTACCGAGTGGGATAAAATGGACCATCTAAAAAATTTTCATCGAACTTCAGAACTGGTCCATTTTACCCCATCCTCTCCTCACCGATTCCGATCGATGACTCGTCCCTCCGAACACCTAAACTTTCAGATGATTCGAAATTGTACAGTTTACTGTCGTGTATAATAGATTCCTATAGTATTCGTATTCTTCCCCGCGCCAACTTCCACAAATCCTAATCAGTTACCCTTTACGGAGTTGGGTAAAATGAACCATCTAAAAATGTCTTTAAAAAAATGTTCATCGTATTTCAAAACTGGTCCACTTTACCCCACCATAACCTCATCGATAGCGTTCGATGACTCTTCCCTCCGCGACACGTCTACAGTTTCGACACAATAAACGCAGCCCCGAATGTACCAGTTTATTTTCGCATATAATAGATCCTTATCACCCCAGTATTCTTCCTCGCGTCAACTCCCACAACTCCTAATTAGTTACTGTCCGACGTCCTCGCGAATCTCTCAATAAGACGTGACGTTTAGGATTCCTCGAGAGGGGTTTTTCTTTCGTTCCGCAATAACAAGACAGGCGAGTCCCAACTGTGAATCACTTCGATCCGCGCGGCCAATAAAACTACGCGCCCCCGATAGAACCGTAAACTCTATTGGTTTCCCCGTTCCACGTTCAAAATGAAGTTCACGGGGAACGACTTCCGCCCGGACCCTCGTCCCGCTCTACTCTTCTCTTCACTCCACCGGATGCTCGGAATTGTTCTCACCTCCGAGTCTCATCCGAGAGGACAATCGACTATCCGATACTCTCACCATCCCCCCTCCCTTCGCCCGCCCGCGTCTCCGAGCAGAAGAAGCGTCTTCGTCGACACACAGCTTCCCTTCGCAGCATCGAAAGGATCACCCTTTAAGCCTCCAAGTTAAAACTGATCGACCTGAGGGGATGTTTTATTGTAAAATGTAACATTGATTTCGTTCTTTTTCTGCTATAAAACCACTCGCTTCGGGTTCGACGAATCCCATCGATATGAAGCTCCCGATGGAAGCTGCGTGCAATGCACCCAAAAAATAGTTTATTGGACTTTTATTATTTTGTTTAAGTATTTATTATTTTGTTTAAGTAGCTATTTACTTAATAAAGAAAATATCTCTTTAAATCAAATAAATAATTTACTTAAACCAAATAAACGGTGGCCGTCAAATAAATTATTTTTCTGGGTGTGTTTCTTGAGCCCGAAGTGGTTCATGAGATTTGATTTCCATTATAAATTTTCGTTCACTTAACATGTTGTAATTTCTTCAAATTCCTCGCGAGCGGAGATTAAACTGTTCGAAAGGCACGAGATCTCGCGCCTGCGCACTCGTGCCAGTACCAAGATTAACGCATTGCCTCGCATCCCATCGCGATTCAGCGATATTTATAATGTCAGTGACATTATTCGATCGATTATTTTATTTTTCCAATCGCGATTTTAATTGATTTACGATCGTTCTTACGTTTCAAAGCCGGAGATGAAGAGCGATAGTCGATCGTCTGCCGACTCTTCTCTGAACGGAGCGAACTCTTACGCGGATAAATCAGCGCGCCGCGCAGATTCATAACGATGCAGCTTCCCTGCGCAGCATCAAAAGGATCACGCTTTAAGCCTCCAAGTTAAAACTGATCGACCTGGGGGATGTCTTATTGTAAAATGTAACATTGATTTCGTTCTTGTTTCTACTATAAAACCACTCGCTTCGGCTTCGACGAATCCCATCGATATGAAGCTCCGATGGAAGCTGCGTGCAATGTTTCTCGAGCCCGACCAGTGCGCGACGTCGAGAAGATCCGCTGGAAGCAACGTAATCGGATTGGCACGGTATTTTTCATTCGGTATACTTTATAGTGGAGCTCAGGAGCCCCCAACGTCGTCGTCGACCCTGGAGAGCAAGCCGTTCTCCCGTGGCGCGGTAATACGCACCGCAGCGCACCGGAAGTGGCTTCCTTAATTAACGATCAATCGAGCGTTGCACCCGGCACCGGGGGTCGATCGGGTTGCTCGTACGACGAGCGAATTCTTACATCGATCTATGAGAGTCAGTGCGTCGGAACGGTTTCTGGGTCATCGGATGGTTCGGAGACGCGCTGAAGTTGCAGTACCGCGTGGGTTGCACAGCCCCGCTGATGCGCAAGGTAATCTCATCTCAAGGCCGTTCTCGGAACGCGAACCGTACGGGCGCGCCTACTTTGTACGACTTCCAAGCCGTCTCCGAAGCACCGAACGGTTAACGTTATTCAATCACCAGGCGTGTTGCAAACCTCCCCGGACGGAGGAGTGGAAAAATCATTGATTCCACGGGCGCGAAGCTTCCCACCTTTATCGCTTAAACTGCCGCCGCTTCATTCAGCGCGTGTATCCCTGCGGCGTTCGCGAGCGCGCAGGGTGACCAGGCGGACGATGAGGCGGAATGGGACATGGGTATGGTTGTCTATGCGACGTCCCGGCTTAGCGCCTCAGTTATCTGAAACGGCGGCCGGAAATTACGTCTGTCACGAGGATGGACAAGCTTTCGCCCGACGTCCTCATTGAAATTCAATGCTCAACTACGATGAGGGAAAGAAAAAAGAAAATGGCCTTTCAAGAACGTCTGATCGTCATCGTTTCATCAATAAAACGGCAGGATTCGTTCAGGGTAAATTTATCGCGGCGATACGATTTTAATTCGAAGGCTGTGGAAAATTGTACCGATACAGCTCTTATTTTGAATTGTTTTTTAAAATGCCGAAGACTGACCAGTCAGCGGGACGCGTACGAGTAATGGCAAGTAGTTCGAACTAAGTAAGTCGGACTGAAGGGAATTCATCTCGGAATGCAGGGAAAAAAGTGACCTTGAACATGTATTTTATACTTTGTACAAGTAATGGCAAGTAGTTCGAACTAAGTAAGTCGGACTGAAGGGAATTCATCGCGGAATGCACGGAAAAAAGTTACCTTGAACATATATTTTATATTTCGTACAAGTAATGGCAAGTAGTTCGAACTAAGTAAGTCGGACTGAAGGGAATTCATCGCGGAATGCAAGGAAAAAAGTTACCTTGAACATATATTTTATATTTCGTACAAGTAATGGCAAGTGGTTCAAACTAAGTAAGTCGGACTGAAGGGAATTCATCTCGGAATGTGGAGAAAAAAAGTGACCTTGAAAACATATTTCTTATTGCGTACAAGCGATGACAAGTAGTTCGAACTGAAGGAATTCATCTCGGAACATGGAGAAAAAGAGACCTTGAAGCAAAGTTTGACATTGACAAAAAATATAACGAGGTTCAATGACCTCCACGAAGGTCGTGAAGGATGTTATGCGTAGCAAATGAGTTTTGCGGAGTGGGGCAAAACGGAGCAATTTTAACGATTTTTCGCCGATGCAGACCGTTTTACCTCGCTCTCTCCCTGCGTTGATCCCTCGATCCATAAACCACGTCTCCTAACTCTAAATTAATTATTGGAACTAACTCCTTCCTCGCAACAGTTACCAGCCTCTTCTCCGCCCGTATGGAGAAGCGTTGTCATTTTACCCTCCGCATGCCACCGTTGGATCCTGTCGGGGTTGGCCGCACCGGAACTCATCGAGTTTGCCGAGCTTTCGTCGGTCTGAAACTCGACCGTGCGTCGGACTCGGCTGTACCACCGTCCGGAGCGTCTTCCTCAAAACCTCCCCCGCCCTCCCTCCGGCGCCTTCAGCGAAAACCACCCTCAGGTAGGGGCGGTGCGAGCTGCTTGCCGTTAGTCGATCACCGGACTTTACCCGAGAAACACCACTCCGTTCGCCTGTCACTTTCAACGACACAAGTTCGTTGCATCTGTTAGCGGTCCGTTGGTAGGAAAAGAACGGTGCCGTTGACATGGAAAGTGCAATCTCCGTATGGTGAATAACAATCCGGAGTAAATAACAAAATAATAGTGATCGTTCATCGCCGGCAATGACGAATTCGTAGATAAACAAAGTATACGCACAAAAAAAGGGCCTCGAAGCTGTTCCAGGTGAAACAATCGGGAGGAAGCGATGGTGGACAAGCTTCACGAGTACGAGGGCCTCACCGGCCGGATTCACGGTGTTCGCGACAAATTCAAAGAAAAGTTTGAGGGATGGAAGGAATGGAAGAGCGAGATACCGACCGACAAGGGCCTAGCCGGTCTGGTCAATCACCTTCGCGGACCCCCGAAGTTGGAACGAACTTTGGAGGATTATTCCCACGTGTACAGGTAACATAGATGATCGAGAAAAAAAATGATCGGTGAAGGTGGTCCGCGGTGTGACCGACGATTCGATGAAATTTCAAGGCAAAAGACCCGGGGCGAGCTGGTTCGGGTGTCCGCTGCAGTGATGGGAATCGAATTCTCGTACGCCGCCGAGACGGCCTTCGTGTCGCCGACTCTGCTGAAGATCGGCGTGGATCATCAGCACATGACTCTCGTCTGGGCGCTCAGTCCGCTGGTCGGGTTCTTCGTCACACCGATACTGGGCAGCGTCAGCGATCGCTGCAGATCCAAGTATGGCAGGAGAAGACCCTTCATTCTTCTGCTGGCGATCGGTGTATTTTTAGGTAAATCTTTCGTTCGGATTAAAAAATGGGAATTCGGATGATGAGAACAACAAAAATCGGCAGGACTTCTACTGGTGCCGAACGGCGAGGGTATGGGCTACGCGTTCGGTGATCCACTTCCGGTGGCGAACAGAACTTACGCACCGAGCGGTCATCGGACGACGGCGAGCCAGTCGAATCACACCCTCGGTTCACCGGTATCGACACCGACTTCGCATTCCTGGGGGATATTCTTCACTATCCTCGGCACGGTTCTTCTGGACTTCGACGCCGACGCCTGCCAGAGTCCGGCCAGAGCTTACCTTCTGGACGTAACGATACCAGGCTAGTGTTGACTCTTTTGCGGGTCCGTTATCGATTCGCCGGTCGAATAACGATTGCGTGACGAAAAAGGTACTTTTCCCCACAGAGGATCACGCGAGAGGCTTGAGCACCTTCACGATAATGGCCGGCCTTGGTGGATTCATGGGATACGCTCTCGGCGGTATTAATTGGGACGCGACGAGTCTGGGCATTGCTCTCGGTGGTCATCTTCACGCGACTTTTACACTGATAACGATTATCTTCATAATTTGCGTTTCTTACACCGTGACGAGCTTCAAGGAGATACCGCTGTATCTGCTCGAGAGGGACGAGTACGAAAACATACAGGAGGCAAAGGTGAGCACCGTTCATCAACGCGTCTTGTGGGAGGCGAAAGTGGCGAACATGGTCTCCATGCCCTGCAATACATCTTTAAGGCAGTCCTTGCGATTAGTGTTCACTTCGGATAAGTTTCAGAGAAATGAGAGGGAAATGCAATCACTTTTGGATGGTATGAAAATCTGAAAAAATCGAGCATATTAAAGGTGCTCTAAAGATTAATTTTACATAACAATAATTCGAAAATGTTATTAATAAATCGATGAAAAATAAAATTATTCAACAAATCTCCTGGAAAGTTAACTTTTTTTTTATGCCAATCGTTCACTTTTCTGACGTATGGATTTTTTCCGATTTTTTAACTTCCTTTGAGTTTTTTTTTATATGAAAAAAATGTATAGAATGTCACGAAATTCAAAAGGAATTAAAAAATTTGAAAAAGTTCATACGCATTCAGAAAAATGAAAGAATCATTTTCATTTTTAAAAAAATGTTATGTTTCCGGGAGCTTTGTTGAACAATTTTATTTTTCACCATTTTGTTGATAACATTTTGGAATTATTATTATGCAAAATTAATATTGTCAGCACCTTTAACATGCTTGATTTTTTCAGATTGTTGTACCATCGCTAAGTGTTCGCAATTCTCTCGCATTTCTCTGAAACTTACGCGAACTGAACACTATTCGACAGGACTACCTTAAGCGCTTCATCAGGCCTCGATAAAGCCCTGACAAGGCCGCGACGTAACGCTCCGAAATTTCCCACAGGACGTATAGTTAATTTTCGTGGTAATTGGGTTGGGCCATTCGCCACTTTTGCCCCAATTGAAGCGGGCGGAAGTCGACGATCCGGGACCATTAATCGTACCATTACTTTCGCAGAAGTTGTCGGAAGAGCCGAAGGAGAACAACGAGTACGACAAATTGGCGAACGGGGAAGAATGCAGCTCGTATGGCTCGGTCGGCGGTGATTCCGAGGGTAATGCGGAGAAAGCCGAGGTACGTGGGTTAATTGGCTGAGAACAGCGGGGATTAATTTACTATCAATCTTGCGTGGGTGGGTGGAAAGGGCGACGCTTGTAGGGTCTGGCGATTGATCAGGACTCTGTTACAGGAATTCGTCCTGAAGCCAATACCGGTCGAGGAACCTACCAAGAGACACGGAACGGTGCCCATGCTGCCGGACGTCGGGATTCACTTACCCAACGCGGATAACCCGGAAATCGATCCCCGAGCGACGCTCACGGAGTACCTCATGTCGATCGTCTACATGCCTCACAGCATGAGGATGGTCTGCCTTACCAATCTCTTCTGCTGGATGGCGCACGTCTGTTACTCTCTGTACTTCACGGATTTCGTCGGCGAAGCCGTTTACGGCGGCGATCCAAAGGTACCATTTTTATATGTAGGGTAAAAGAGGGGAATATGGCCCGGTCCATATATAATTGATTTACGTGTTAATCGAGGTCTGCCATATTCACCACTTTTACCCTAGATATGAAATGGAAATTTGGAATTTCACACATTTCAAATGATTTGAAAACCGAATTTTCGAAAATACGGCATACGGGATTTCGCATTTTCGAAATCCATTCCATATGTTATAAAAACCGAAATTTCGGAATGATAGCAAAATGGGACAGTGGGGCAAAAAATGATTGGAAAATTAGCATTTTGCCCCACTGTCCCATTTTGCTCCGCTTTCCCTATAGAATGCAATTTCGACATTTCGAAATCATTTTAGCCAACAAAGAAATCCACAATTTTTCAAAATATATATGATATTATTTTTATATTGATTTTTTGTCTTTTGGCAATTCTCAAACAGGCTCCGGAAGGATCGAAAAAGCGCGAGCTGTACGAGTCCGGCGTGCGTTTCGGATGTTGGGGGATGTCGATGTACTCTCTATCCTGCGCCTGCTACTCGCTCGTTATCGAGAAGCTCATCGAGAAATACAAGTGGCTAATCGAGATATTTTTATTCAATCAGAAAGTGATAGGAACATTCATTAATTATTTCCTTCTTCAATTTCAGAGCTCGCAAAGTCTACATTTGCGGTCTCTTGTTCTACAGCACGGGGATGATGCTGATGGCGTTAATGAGGCATCCGGTGGGAGTTATAATATTCTCGTGGACGGCCGGTGTAATGTATTCGACCCTGTTCACGATGCCGTACCTGCTAATCGCTCATTATCACGCCTCCTCGACGGTACGTGACTATAAATGAAATTGGCAATTTGAAAACAAAAAATAATAATAATAAAACTCAGAGCTGGGCAAATACCCTAAGTACTTGAAGTACGTATTGAAGTACCAAGTATCTGAAATATTCAGTGCGGGTATTTTCTTCAGTTCTGATGTATTGAGTATTGACTCGGTACTTGACACTTTAATACACTGAAAAAAAAAAAAATTATTGACTCAAGTAAAATTTTATTGCGGGCTGCCAAAGAAAAAAATTATTATTTTAATTCTACTTTTAATTCTAACAATTCCATACGGGATTGAAACGATAACACGTCACCTTGCCATTATTGCCGTCGTTGCTCCAATATCATATGGAATTGTAAGAATCGAAAGTAGAATCGGTATAACATTTTTTTTCTTTGGCAGCCCGCAAGCAATTTTTTTTTCAGTGTACGTACTTCAACTACTTAGCGTATTTGCCCGGCTCCGATAAAAATAACAATAATCAAACAAACGAAAAAATGTCGACAGTTCGAGGTAACAGCGGAGGGCGAAGCGATCCAGAGTGGAACTCTTCGGGGATTGGGCACGGACGTTGCGATAGTATCGTCGATGGTGTTTTTGGCACAGTTCCTGCTGTCGTGCTGCTTGGGGACGATCGTCAGCTTATCCGGAAGTACAGCCGCGGTTGTATTCGTCGCGAGCGCACTGGCGGCTTGCGGAGCAGCCGCTGCCACTCAAATAATGTATCTGGATCTCTGAGCGATCGCTGTATCGTCACTCATAATTTTTCTTTTATTTTTCTTTCCTCCGTGTTGACTCTATTCAAAGAGATATCTCTCCCCGCTGATGGCCTGCTGACACTCGATGGACCGATGCTGCGCCCGATCGTTGGAATAACGAATTGCAACGTCCAACGAGCATGCACAAAAAAAAATCGTTAACTAATACTTCGAGATTGTCGAGGACGAATGTTGTTAACCGTTCACTGACGAAACGGCTGAAAGATCGCGTATTGTATCCCACACCGCGTACGTGTAAATAATCGCCATGCGTATGATTCATTGAATAAAGCAACAAACAGGTGGCCGTGCGGTTAAAGAAAATTGATTTCTTCGACCACTTCCGGTATACAGTCACGAAAAGTAAATACAATGACGTTGGCCGGTATGGTAGGAAACTGCAAAAATTCCGAATTGCGCGCCACAGACTGCGGCGGCTGGTTTTACCTGAGTTACCAGAATTTTATCCAACGCTCGTATCTCACATTATCTTGCGTCGATAAGTGTTTCTTACCTGCCGGAGATAATCACTCCAGAATTCTCGAGCGGTACGTTACTCCTGTATACGAGACCAATATTTGGCAAATGGTAACCCTTGCGGACCAACCAACCGTAAAACTTTCAGTTGGATTTCTGTTCTTTTCTAGCAATCTACTCCAACGCGGCCAGTCGATCGGTCCGGCAAATCGACTCTGATTCCAACCTTCGGGATGTTGCGTTTTGATTGATTATTTTAAAATCAACCTTAATACCAACCGTTATATATGTCTGATGGAAAGTTGATTTACAGTTGGAGTTTCCCAAAACAACTACATTTCCGGGTTGGAAATCGGGTTGTTTTAGGAAAAACTTACCGTAAACCAATCTTTTATCCCACACAGATGACGGTTGTTTTTTTAATATCGAAGAAAAATCAACCGCTCGAGGGTTGGAAACCGAGTTGGTTCGGTGCATTTAATCGACCGGTTGGTTACAGGTTGTTCAGAACGCGTGGGAATTAAAGCTACTGTATCTTGTCGTTAAGCGTTTATTGCGGGTGCGTTCGTGAATGCAGTTCTGCTCTCTTCATCTAATTCCAGAAATATTCGAGATGGATTCAACATATATACGCAGCTGAAATAGACATTATTATATTCCAGTCTGCTCTCAGTTTAGCGTTCAATTTTGACACAAGTCTGCTCCGATAAGTGTTCTTTTGGTACCAAAATGGCAATTTAAAAAATCCACTATCAGTGAACAGTGACAAATAAAAGAACGCGTGGCTGAGCCGATCTGCATTCAAGAACGCACCCAATGACTCTCAGTTATCCCTCCGCCGACTTCATGATGCTCCGTTAGGCATATCGTACGTTTGACAAGCCACGGATGTCGATAAATTTTTCGTAAAAAAAAAAAATGCGGAAGAAACGCGAACGGAAGCGTAAAAAGCGTCCCGACGCGAATGCGCCGATAGACGAAGAGAAGCTCGAGAGGCTGAAGGCTGTAAAGGCAAAGCGGGAGGCGACTATAGCTAATGTGAAGATCCAATTGGAAAAGAAGTTTAAAGAACGTTCTGCAGCAACCGGAGCAATGGTGAAAAAAGAACAGGACAGTGAGAGGCTGAGCGATGAAATCAAATCGTCAAATGAGATGAAAATGATGGAGGTAAGAAAAAGATGTCCCGTTTTTGCCCGCTCTGACCTATAAAAGTGTTGCGTAAAAAATGACCTACATCAAAGTTTTCGGAATAATACAGATTCGTGCAGAAATGAGGAATGTCATGACATCAGGTGTGGAGAAGGTCCACGCTGCCCGGGTGCTCCAGGACAAGATCAAATTCGACTCCAAATCGGGAACGATGACCGTTTCCGGTAAAAAGTACAAACTGAAGAAAAACCTTCACCTGGTCGGTTGGGGATGCGAGGCGCTGATGCTGGCAGCGACTTTTGAAAAAATTGTCGTAAATCATTTGAGGAAAGGATGGCTCGTGGTACCGCGAAGAACTATCGCCAGGACGTCGATGCACCCCGAGTGGTTTCCCCAGCTGAACACCAGGATAAGCCTCGCGGAGGCCGAGAGCGAGGACACTCCGGACGACGCGTGTGTAAGGGCCACGAAGAACATCGCCGACTATTGCAAGAAACTCAAGAAGAAAGACATATTGATCGTTGTACTGTCGCCCGGCGGAGACGATCTCCTGTGCCTGCCGAAGGGAACTGTCGGCTGGCGTGAGAAGAGGAAGCTGATGGAAGAAGTTCGGGCGGCAGGTGCGACGGTCACCGAGATTGCCATCCTTCGAAAAACTTTCTCAGCGGTCCGAGGCAATAATCGATTAATCCATTGATCTTCGATCGTTTAATACCGTGGAGTAAAATTGGTGTGAAAAATGGCCCAGCGGGGATTGCTACCTGAATCGATGACACTTGGACCCAGAGCTGAGAAAAATGCACTATGTACATACGTATTGAAGCATCAAGTAGGGGAGAGCGGGGCAAAATGGGGCAAGGGGGCAAAACGGGGTTTTTGGGCAAAACTAAATTTTCCAATCATTTTTGGATCGGACAAGGTGGCAAAACTGGGCAGAAAAGCCTGATGTATCCGATAGAGGGCGAATTCGGGCATCCAAAAATTATTGGAAAATGACGTTTTGCCCAAAAACCCCGTTTTTCCCCATTGCCCCATTTTGCCCCGCTCTACCCTACTGAGGCAGTGCCCACTATTCAAAACTTCAAGAATGTATTTCTGCCAGTGGTCAATACGTCAGTACTCAAGAACTACCTAGCACTCAGTACTTCGAGTACTTGATACTTTAATACGCACTTTAAGTGCTTAGGGTATTTGCCCAGCTCTGCTTGGACCGGGCCATATTCACCGCATTGAACCGTTACCAATTCTACAAAAAAATTCCTGACCGAACGCAGGTGGAGGTCTCGCGAGGCTGGCCCATCCGGCGAAGGTCCTGAGTCTCGTGATGTCCGACAGGGGATCGGACGATCTTCATCTCGGACGCGTCGTCGACGGACCAACTGTGATGGAGGATATCGAAGCGAACGCTTCGTCGGCTCGTGGGATACTGGAAAAATACGGTTTTCACGAGCACATGCTTTCGCACGGTATCCGCGAGGTCTTGAACGAAGCCGAATCAGCGGCCGGTCATCCGGTCAATCCCAAGAAGCTGGAGGACGAAAAACTATTCGATTCCGTGAGTAACTTCGTCGCGGCGAGTTCGAAGGATGCGATCGACGAGATGGCAGTGACGGCTTTCCGGCTGGGTTACGTGCCGATGAAACTTCCTGCGGCCGGCTGGTGCGGCGTCGCCACCGAAGGACCCAGCGTCCGGCAGCTCAGCAAGGAATACACGAGAATCCTGTCTCTCATGATTCTCGCCGCGGAGAGCAAGATAAATCGTGCGGAAATGTACGAGTCGACGAGGCGGAGCAAAATCTTCGATATAACGCCGGAGAAACTACTGGAGATCTTTCCGTCGAGGGAAAAATGGGCTCGGGGTCTTTACCTGCTGATATCACCGCCTCCTGTCCCTAAACATTTATCCGGCTCCGACGGAAGGAGCGGAGCAAATCAGGAATTGTCATTGTACTTTTCCCTCGATTGGTACTTGAAGACCGAGCAATATCCGGTTCTTAAGGAGTACGTCGTGTGGTTTCTCGGCGGCGCCAGCGGCGGGCGCGACGGCAATACCGCGTACGCCGGTGCCTACGGTTACGGAAACCTAGCTGTCGACGTGTACAGAAAGTTCAAGACCTATTTGTCCCGCAGTGCCAACTCTCCGGACAGTTCCGCGCGGAAGTTGCGGGATGAAAGACTGGCGGTCCACGAAGCAATACTTCCCGATCGGGTACTCGCTTCCGGAAACGCGAATCTTCTATTCGTCAACGTCAACGACGGCGATGAGCTCCTAAAACTCGGAAACCCGAACGGACAGACCCACACGAACGTCGGTGACTTACACATGTTTCGGATAGTTCGTTATCAGTGCAGCTGCGAGGGACTATGCGCGTCTCGGTCTTCTGCCAATTTGTCATCGTGAGACCCGCGACTTCCGGATTGCGTTGCGTCATGACCATTCGAATGGACGAAATTTTTTGTTTACGGTTGGGGTGAATATGGTCCACTAATGCGTTAGAATTAGGGTAATAGGGTCCACTTCGATTAGCATGTTAATCGACGTTTCATCGACCAGACCATACTCGCGTTTTGCCATACGCTTCTCTTTTGGTACATATCTGTAAAAGCACTTTTCGCAAGGGAATTAAAATTAGCGTGAAACAATGTACGTTTTACGTTTAGGGTAAAAGGGGGTAACATGGTCCACCTTAATGAAAAGAACGTGAATTAATGTTACATGGACCAGACCATACTCACGTTTTGCACATTCCGTTTTGCCTCGCTCTTCTCTTTTGGTACATTTCTGTAAAAGCACTTTTCGCAAGGGAATTAAAATTAGTGTGAAACAATGTACGGAAACAATGCATGTTCCGCTGCGACGAACTATGCGTGTCTCAATCTTCTTCCAATTCATCATTGTGAGACCCGAAACTTTGGGATTGCGTTGCCTGGTGACCATTCGAACGCACCGTAGTTTTTATTTACGTTTACGGTAAAAGGGGGTAATATGGTCCATTTCGATCAGCACATTAATCAACATTCTATGGACCAGATTGTACATACATCTGCATATTCCATTTTACCCCGCGCTAATCTTTCGGTACATATTTGTAAAGGCTCTTTTAGCAAGATAATTAAAATTACCGTGAAACAATATGCGTGCGATATAGTTCGCGAGTTGAAATCCGGTATGCGTGAGCGGAAGTAAGGGAATGAGCGAGACTTCGAAGAGCTCCGCCGGGCTCATACGCGCATGTGCTATCTGCCCGGCGGCGCTATTTTTCATAATCGTTCGTCGAGAGTGAGCGGGCAATGAACAACGAAATGAGATGAAACGACCGGGGGAAAAGCCCGCTGGGCTTGTTGAAATTTCACATTAATTCTGTAATCGAATAATACTCCGGATACTCGACGAGGAACATCGGCGCCGTTTGTATCCTGATAAATGAAGCTTCGGCCGTGAAGCTTCTATACCGGCAATTGTTGGATTAAAATTACGCGATTATCAGTAGTAATGAACCCCCGGCTTTTGAGGGGATCGTATGGAACAGCCGTCGAAATGCAATCGTTTTGTAAAGCTATCTGTGGAGGTTCAATTTATGGAAACCCGGGGAATTTATTGTAATGCAATTTTTCATTTTTTATTTTATTTTATTTTTTTGCATTTTCGTTTTATTCGCGAGAATTGCATTCGAAGGTGTATTAGATGTATTAAAGTAGAGAAGAAAGGACATTGTCGGGCGTCGGGCAGATGAGGTCCGTTTTTGTTGGGGAGCCGCGGCGACAGTGTCGGGAGAACCGAGAGGGGATGCTCGGGCCGCGCGGCCGGTAAGCGAACGTTCGTGCTGGACGGGTTGCATTACACACCGTAAAAATCCCCTCTAAAGAGCAACCCGGGAAGCTTTCTGCAGTTAAATCTACAATGCAAATTGAGCGTCCGAGGAAAAAAAGCTCGGAAACCAGGTTAGACCGGGCGACATATGCCGTGCGTGAGGCTGAGGCGAAAAGGGGACGGAGGGGCGCATCGGCCACTCGAGGTTTTCCTACCCTCCTCCACTTTTATTTTATTTATTTTTTATTTTACTATTTACATTAGAGCCAGTGCGGGCCGAATGAAATACCGAATTGGAGTACGAGAGGTGGAAGAATTACCATTTTAATTCGAGCTTTATTAAACAATGGCGAATCGAATCGGTTTTCCCGTTTTTCTTTATATTACGTTGTTTTATCGTCATCCGATAGATTGTACAGAGGCCCGTGGTACAGTTCTCGATATCCGCTGGCCGAGTTTCCGCCGTATCTCTCTCGGAACTAATAATCACGAGAAACCTGTAACTTTATGTAATCGGTGGAATAATCCATTTGTTACGTATTGCGAAGTTATTTATTCGAGCATCTGAGAACGATAAATCGTTCTTCGATGTCCTCAATGCTCTCAATGATCGCCGTTAGTACACCCAGAAAAATAAGTTATTTGACGGGCATCTAAATATCTACTTTATTTAAATAAATATTTCAATTAATTTAAATATATATTTCAATTTATTCAAATACATATTTATTTGCGGGCGGCCGTCAAATAAATTATTTTTCGGATGTAAGGACAACAGCCAATTGTCGACTCACCACAATTTAATTGATAACAATTTATGCCACTATATGTCGTCGATTGAGCTCGATAACGTTGGACTTACGAAACAGTTCAGCGACGACGATTGGTACCAGGGCGCTCCTGAAACTGTCCGCTAGGGCAAAAGACGGGAGTTATGCATTTCAGTGCAATCCGCCGGCTCGGCGACTTTCGGCAAGCATCAATAAACGTTGGAAGGCCAAAAAAATGACAACAGATTTTGGTATACTAAAGCTTCATAACCTAATTGATGTTTGCGACAATACATTTGTTAGTGGAGATATAAGCGGACGGAAATAATTCTTAATTAGAGTAATCCGGTTAAAAGTTCACGGGGACATATCGAAAAATCACGTCAGCGATGCCGCATATTTCACGCTGCTGCTGAGATCGTTAGTTTTCCATGCCCAATGAGGAGGCCAGAATTGATATATATTTATAACCGTAGCGTTTTCTCTCGTATTATTTTACGTTATCCGTGTTTAATGCGTGATCATTGTGCAAAAAAATTTAGTCGATGCAGTGTCTATATTAATATTTGGTGCAATAATCACCGAACACAGTAGTTAGAACACATTAATAACAAAACATTGTCAAAAATTACGAACTTAATCTAACTTATTCCTTTTTTCTAATGGGAATTAATTATACTTTCTTATTTGAATATTTACATTACACCCAGTGCAGACCGAATGAAATACCGAATTGGACTACGGGAGGTGCAAGAATTACCATTTTAATTCGCGCTTTACTAAACGATGGCGAATCGACCGGGTTTCCCCCGTTTTTTTTCGTAATATTTCGACGTTTTATCGTCATCCGATGGATCGTACAGAGTCCCGCGTTACGGTTTTCGATATCCGCTGGCCGAGTTTCGTCCTCGAACTGAATACGAGGAATCTGTGACTTGATGTAATCGTAGGAATAATCCGTTTGTTACTCGTTGCGAAGCTGTCTATTCCAACATCCGAGAGCTACAAACGATTCTTCGACGTTCTCAATGCTAGTTGCATTCCGTATCCACCGGCTTCCATTTTCTCCGCTTCGTTTCATCTTGCTCGCCGTCGGTAAGGATAACAGCCAGACCTCCACTCACTGCAATTTAATTGATAAAATTTTATAGCAATCGACGACGTACGTCGTCGATTGGGCTCAAGAACGATGGACTCACGAAACAGTTGAACGGCGACGATCGACACCAGGGCGTAGCAATGATAATCAATGAGATAGCCGAACGACATGTTTCCAAAGAACGCACCAACCCGGCCGAATATCGCCGAGAGCGCCGTAGCCGAGACCCTGAAACCAATTCAATTAACTATTGCAATAATGTCGATGGTTAATAAATTCCAGAACGTACCTCAAATTCGTGGGATAAAGTTCGACCGTCAGACAATGCAGGATGGCTACGTTAATGGTCATGACACTCGAGTAGATGCTAGAGATTATAAGATGCTGCGTCGAGGAGGTCACAAAGATCATTCCGACGGTTCCGGCGCAGCAAATGAAGCAGTTGCACACTTCGCAGAGAAATGTTAAAATAAAAAGTTAGCTACAGCGACAGCAATGGCAATAGGACATAATAATTAGAATAGATTGTTACGAGGCTACTGACTTACCCAAACAATATCTGAGTCCGATTCGCGCAGCGCTGACTATAAAGAATACAGTCGCCGGAATACCCGCCAAGCCGATTATCAGAGTATTCTTATACACGTCGGACTCTATAGTGCTGTCGCAAATTCTCACCTCCCACTGCAATATTCGAGATAAGGTTACCAATAACGGAAGTAGATATAGCTTCGGTGTAGTGTGCTAGAGTTCTTTACAGCTTATAACCAGATCTGGGCGGTACTTCATATCTATTGGATCATACATATACCATATGTATGATCCAATAGATATGGTACTTCTTTGAGACTTGAAGTTTAGCATTTCATGTAGATGTGTACTTGGAATACGCGAAATACTTAAAGTACTTCAAGTACCATGTATTTAAAGTTATTCAAGTACCGTGTATTTAAAGTACTTCAAGTATCGTGCACTTAAAGTACTTCGAATACCGTGCATTTAAAGTACTTCAATTACCATGTATTTAAAGTACTTGAAGTACTTTTCGTTCGCCCAGGTGCAAATACTTCCGCGATATTCTGTGTCACACAGTGTTTGGTCTATTCACGTACCAAATTTCAGTTCAATAGAAACACCTAACCATTACGCTATAAATAAAATATCCTTAAAACAATAATTGCCATTGCTTTAAGTATAGTTTTTCTTGCGTGAAGATTTCAAGACAACAAAATATTCTGTGCTTGAGGCACTTGTTAACAACTAAGTGCCGAGTGCTTAAAGTACTTTGCCCAGCTCTGTTTATAACTTATAAGTAAGCGGTAAAGAAGAAAAAAAGGAAGATCGCGAAGAGAAGATCTGGCAGTACCATCGGCTCGGAGGAATTCGTGATGGTCCGATTGAACTCGAGCTCTCTCATCAGAGCACTCGATGTCGACACTATGCACATGCTCGATTTTTCGCCGGGATGTTGTTTCTCAAAGTCGGCGAATCTATGAAATATTTCGGGAAACCAGAACATAAGGCTGTAGAGAGCCGCGAAGCAGAGATACGTGCCGACGCAGATGTTCAACGTTCTGCCGATGTAGGGTCGTCTGAAAAGTCCTCCGGTCTGTCCGTAGAGAGATTTGAACATTTTTCGAAAACTGTTGGCAACGGGTAATCGATCAACGGTCCCGTCGTCGATGGTTTCCTTCGTCGGTGCGTTGGGCAACGGTATTCCAGCTTTGTCCAGCTTAGCCTGTGACAATTATCGAGACACATTATAGTGCATAGCGAGTCGGCTAGAAGAGTGAAAACGAAGATGGAAATGAGGGATCGGCGAGTTCCCATCCACCTACTCACGAGATACTCCTCGGACGAGTTACCAGTGTTTTCGCGATACATCGCATCGAGAACTTTGTACAGGTCGGCGTATCGGCCAGTGTCGGCGAGAAACTTGGGTGTCTCTAGCAACGGTAAAAGCGACAGGGCTATCAGGAGAGGAGACAGTGAACCCGTTATCACGAAGAGATTCCACGATTTGAACGAGAAGGACGATACCGTCAAATCGACGTCAAGAGGAATGACGAACCAGGCGAGAACTGAAAATTAATCGACAACAACTGAGTATAATTTGAAATTAAATAATTGACTATTGATAAATGGATTTATGTAACTCATGCATGAAAAGCGTTACTTTGCGTGCTGTGCCTGTCGAGAGTGGCGTAAATGGCGCTTTGCAGTCATGAGTTTAGTAAATGAAGATTTACTTTTGCGTGCGATTTATGGAATTTATTGCACGCTGCTTGGACTTTATGCACACTGGCCGTACAGCGCCACGATCAGCAGGCACGGAGTAGCACTTCTCCTGCATTCGTTATATAAAATATTATACGATACTAGTGCGGCGTAGCGGACATCATACGCGGATTGTGCAACAAGTAATTCGCACTTCACAGCGTGCGTATAAAGTTCGCTTTACCGCACTTGTATCGCAAAGTACTATAATTAAATGGACGATAACTGTATATAGGGTAAAAGTAGGGAATATGGTCCGGTCCATATATCATTGATTTACATGTTAATCGAGGTGGGCCATATTCACCACTTTTACCCTAAATAGATTAAAGGGAATAATTAATTTTTCCCGACGACGCTGAAATACCCCACTCATTTCGCACCAGTCATAGTTTTCAAGTAGAATTCTCAATTAAAATATGAAGTACATTCTATTATTTAAGGGATGCTTGAAGGATATCCTCGAAAATGTGGTTTTATATTAAATTTTCATATCTATTTGATTCTCTGCATCGCTAAAGTTAACAAATACTAATTTTCCAATGACCAATTTGTTTGCGTGAAACTCGATTGACGTTTCCAAAACGATACGACAGCAAAGCTGAATTGCTGAAGTTCTGCGTACTGAGCTCTGACTCAGTACTCGACACTTCAATAGGTATTTCAAGTACTTATTGTATTTGTTCAGCTCTGCTTGAAATAAACAAATGTAATTTTGACAAAACTGTCGCCTCGGCAAAGCAAACAAATATTTGTTGATAGTCAACAAATGTTGTTCGATAATAAAAATTGTTCGACAGTTGTTCGATATTAAAAATTGATGAATCTTGCGACTGTCGCATGGAACAGCGTTTACTTTACGATAAAGTGACGGAATGTGTTCGACGTGTGAATACGAGAAAGAGTAGAATGGGAAGAGTCCATCAGTTTCTGTCTCGCAACAAGCTTGCCACCGCGTTACATCTCTGACGCGCTTGGAGCAGCAACGATTTGATAGGCAGATAACAAAATGGAAGGGGTATTCGTCTCCCCGTCATGCAGGTAGACGAACTCCCAGGAAAGGCCGATCCAACTTACCCGGTCGCGCTTTCTCCAACTTTTCCGGTCGGCGAAACTTGTCTGGATGCAACTTACCCGGTTGTCTACTGCATGCACATAATTTTAGTAAAATATGCTTCAACTGCGAACTCACCTGGGCTGATTGTTACACCGAGCTGTAAAGCCAACTGCATGTAGCACAGTACTTTTTCACGATACTTCGTGGGCTGAAATTCACCGACGTAAGTGTACACTATAGTCATCTGACCGCTCTCTCTGCAATGTTAAAATCCACGAATTTATTCGAAGCACGAATTTGCGGATGGCCCGAGGTACGGAAAACTCACGCAACACCACTGAAAAATTTGAGAAAAACGAAACCCCAGTAATTGGATATAAGCGCCGCGGCACACTCGGAGCAAAAGTGAAGAAGCAGGCACTGCACAAGTGCCCTTTTACGACCGTGACTGTCCGCGATCCAGCTCCATAGCAGAAATCCGAAGAGCATTCCTGATGACAAGAAAACAATGACAATTATCTCGCTTCGAGTACTTTTTGTGTACGCAATTTCTCGGGTAAAAACCAGATAAAAACTAATTGTAAGTATAATCGTTGAAATCCCCTTAGACTACTCAAGCTGCGATAAAAAAGTTTACTTTTTTTATTGGTACAATTACGACGAAATCGACGTTTATTTTTATCTCGCGTGCGTGATTAAATAAGATTTATATTTATATAAGATCAATAGGATCCAAATCAGATAAGATAAGAATAAGTGAGTAAATAAGAACGGAGATTCTGATGGCGACTTAGACGTAAGTAATTTTGCGATCAAAACTCAATCTTTTGGCACGATGTTCGAGAATTGTTCATAATTTTTTTTTACCAACATATTTTTTCAGATTTAAGGTAAAGTACCGAAAGGATGGAAGAATCGATTCGGAATGCAATAGAAAAACTAAATTTTACGTGATCCGATGTCTTTTCGAATAAGCATCATGAACGGAAACGGAACGGATAGACAGAGGGAAAAAATGCCTTTCCGTGTTCTAGGTATTTAAAAAATGTTATCATAACGCGTGCACGGAAAAATCCCACTTTCCGTTCCGGTGCAGTGCGCAGAAAGGCATTCGTCCGCATCGCGTGCGGGAAAATATCGCGTACGCCTACAAACGCAATACGGTTTTTTTTCCCGCGCTTGTGCAGGAAAGTGCAAACTTCCCAAAAACTAAAAGCGTGATTTTCACGCGCGTTAAGGAGGTTGGAGCGAGTGGTGTTCATTCCGCCTAAATTCGAGAAATTCGGGCAAGAATTGAAAACACTTCCCAATGTTATAAAAATGTGAAAAAATGCATACTTATTATAGGCATTGAAAAGACTAATTTTAGATAATAATAATTTCAAAATGTTATTAACAAATTATTGAAAAAAAATTGTTCATCAAAATATGTGGTAACTCAACTTTTTTTAATGAAAATGATTCCTTCATTTTTCGGAATACGTATGAATTTTTTCAGATTTTTATCTTTATTTTGATTTTTCTTGTTCGCCTAAATTTCTCGATTTTAGGCGAAATGAACACCACTCGCTCCCACCTCCTTAAGAACTCCCATTCTTCGCCTTTGCCATACAAATAACAATTCTAATCTATAATTTGGTAGTTAATTTTTTTTTATTTCATGATACTTTTTTCATGCTTCGTATGTGATGAGAAATTCGCATGTTTTTTTTTTAATCTACGACCCCAAGACACCCCGAGACATATCGCAATGAAACACTTGCCGGATATCAGTGAAGTGCTGATGCGTCCCTTGTCGACCGTGTCCATGTTAAAGTCGCACGCAGCCGACGGCATTATGAACCCTAGACTCGTTATACTGAACGTCACGTTTATGCAGATAAGTCCGGAAACGAGAACGGTCTTGTAATTGGATTTCCCGAAGCCTGCGACATCGATATAATTTTATATTTTATATACACCGATGATTTCGGAAAGGAAAACGACCTTACCTGCTACATCGAGGGCTCTTTGGGTATTCAATTCTATTCTATGACGCGCCTCATCTACCGGAAACGAAAAACAGTCGAATACTTTAACACTCGAGTACTTTAATTACACTGAGAAAAAAAATCGATTGAGCCAACAAAATGAGCGCTTACGGGTGGCGAAACAAATTTTTGGTTCATAGAACGAAATAATTGCGGTATTAAGTAAAGAAAAATTTGAATCGACGGCCTGTTAGTTCGATCAACGTGCTATTTCTTTCGATCAATGAAACATTTGTTTCGCCACCCGTAAGCGCACATTTTGTTGACTCGATTGATTTTTTTTCTCTGTGTATAAACTATTTCGACGAAACGATGAAAAAATCAAAATATTCCTCAATTTACCGGATAGTTCCGTGTCCTTCCGGCGATCGGTAGCCGACGGCACGATAACACTTTTCCGTAGATCGGAGTAGTTCGATTCGTTCATTTTTGAGATTCAATATGCGCGCGACGAAACACGTTCGCGTAGTTTCCTCGGCGACTCGACGTTTAATGAGAGCACTATCAATTTTGATTTTTTATTCGAACGCACAACCGGTAGAAAAACGTTGGTTTATTTGCATCTTCCCACTCGAAGTCGCGAACGATTAGATTAGATTAAGTAGTTGCGGACACACCTGTTCCCCTTCATCACTGCGTTTGCGTGAGCGGTGCAATTGTTTATGGCCCCAGACAAAGCTTGGCAGTCCCGCGAAAGAAACGAACACCCGGGTATGGGGAGATCAGAATTAGTAAAGCGAGTGCCAATGTTTGTCGGAAGACCAGTGATCGGTGCCGGCGTACGTTGCATCGTCTCATGCAACGAACGCCTCGATTACAGGAGCTCGCCAGTAATGCAACCGCGCGTCGAGCGAGTCAGTTTTTTTAATTCAAATGTAAATACATGCGTCGCGCTGCGTCTCGAAACGAGTCTAATTAGCACTGGTTTTTACATCACGATGAGGATAAAACATTTTTGTTCCTGAGAAGTGTTCAATATTTTTTTCCTCGACATTCATTTTTTTTTCCTTGCATCGACGATACACTTTATCCTCAAATCTAGGAGTATCTGTAACGCGCAGTCTTAAGGCGGTGTCTACAGATTTCAAGCGCATCAAACTTTTTTGTCTGAGATTGACGGACCTCTGGTGCTTTTAAGCGCCAGAAAGCTTCGAATGGTAGGCGAGGTGTTAAGGATGCTAATTCTATAACGCACTGTCTTAAGGGGGTTTCTATAGATTTCAGGCAAATAAAACATTTTTTTGTCTGAGATCGATGGACCACCTTAAGGTGATTTGGAATACCGCCGCCGGTAACAAAACTGTACTGAATGTCGTTTTGAGATCGCCGAGGAAAAAGAAAATTGTCTTTCCCTGGGGTATCGGCAGACGCAGGGAAAGACAATCTTCTTTTTTCTCGGGGGTCTGCGGTTTCAAAACGGCATTCATTACAGTTTTTACCAGTTGCGCACGGGGCAAGTGGGACAGAGGGTGTTGCACATCACCTTAAGAGAATAGACGTCGCATTAATGATGGTAATCCTGTACATCCAGTCTTAAGGTAGAGTTTATGGATTTCATGAAAAAAATACATTTTTTTGCCTGACATCGATGAACCCCCTTAAAGAGCGTAGGTGTGTAGGAGCTGCGAATGGTAAACGTCACGTTAAAGATGGTAATTCCATAAGATCCAGTCTGAAGGGGGCGGGGGGGGGGGGTGTACAGATTTAAGATAAATCAAACTTTCTTTTGTATTTGTATCAAACAAATAACAGCTTTAAACCTATGTCACCGCGACTTTGGGTTAATCCAACCAATTATTTTTTTGTACACTGTACCATTCCCATCTCTCTTAAGCGAGAGATAGGAATGGTAGGCCTCGCATCCAAGATGGTAATTTTATAACGTACAGTCTTAAGTGGTTCAGATTTCAGGCACATTATTTATAATTATATTTTTTATAATAAAACATGTTTATTGCCTGAGATCGATGGACCCCCTTAAAGGGCACGGTCGGCCGAGGGCTGCGAATGGTAGGCGTCGCGTTAAGGATGTAGCGTTCGTGTTACCAAGTTATAAGTACTCATGGGTATGCGGTGGGGCATGTTTAGCCGGGGTGTTCGCCGGCAGCAGCAGAGCGACTTGCGAATGCTCGCTCGCGGATACTCGGGCCGGGGCGTTAAGTTTAATCAAGATTTCGTAAGCCATTAACCGCCAGTGAATTCAAAGTTGGTTGTACCCTCGCCGAGCTCGATTATTATCGAGCAGTGTTACCGGTGCTGGTTGGGCGCTTTGCGCCCAAATGAAATTCACGGCTCGATCGTGAACGCCCCGACGTGAAAATCGGACTGATAACACTCTGTGACAATTTATCGAAGAGCGCATAGAAATTGAGGAGTTGAAAAAAAAATTCTCAGGCTTGTTCGAGGAAGGGAAAAGTGCGGGTTCAAGCTCTCGGAAGATTCTCGCGTCCTCGGGAGCTCGAGCTGAGCAAGTATTCCTGTTGGCGTAGGGGTCTCGATCCCCCGGGACGTATATGCTTTAGAAAAGGGCAGGTCGTTCGGGCTTTCGCACAGTCGCCCGAAGAAACGTAAGAACGATCTTGCAGACGGCCCGGACGAGCACGGGCGAGGAGCAACGGGCGTCGAGGAAGGTGTCGCCAGCCGGATCTCCCTTATTCCCTCGCCGAAGGGAGAGAAGGAGAGGCCATGGCTTTGTTGGTCCTCGGGATGAACGGGATTGCTAGCCGAACCCATGGGACACGCTCGAGCGCTTTTCTTACACCACTCGCCAAATCCCTATTATGTCTGGAGGACCGAAATGGGCTTTTCGCGAACTTTTCTTCGATCCGTTGTACCACCCGAGCTGATAAATCCATCAATTTTTATTTTTTTCGTCTATTTATTCCTTATCAGTGAGAATTCGATGAGCGTGGCTCGCGCTGCGCATGCGCCAGTGGCAACCTCTTTTATGTGACTCATGCGTAAAAAACGCTACTTTCCGTGCCTGCCAAGAGTGGCAAAAGTGGAGCTTTGCAGCCATGAGTTTTGTTAATTCCCGGCGCATGCGCAGATCGGCTGCTTTACGTGCGATTTTCTTTTGCGTGCGTTTTATTTTGCGTGCGTTTTACTTTTGCGTGCGATTTACTTTTGCGTGCGATTTACTTTTGCGTGCGATTTACTTTTGCGTGCGATTTACTTTTGCGTGCGATTTACTTTTGCGTGTTACTTTTGCGTGCGATTTACTTTTGCGTGCGATTTACTTTTGCGTGTGATTTCCGGAATTTACCGCACGCGGCTCATACTTTATGCGCGCTGGCTCTACAGCGTCACAAACAGCTGGCAAATATTTTCCTTACAGAAAGTATTATGTGATACTAGTGCAGTGTAGCAAACATCATGCGCGGACTGCGAAGTAAGTCGCACTCGTCGCACTTCACAGCGTGCGTATAAAGTTCGCTTCACCGCACTTATATCGCAAAGTACTATTTTGTCTTCCTCTCCCCCGTCACACGCACCGATCGGCAACAATGACTTTACCCGTAAATATGATATTTCAATTTTTCGCTCTATCGTGTTGACAATTAAACTCGATACTTATATATAGCAGCAGCGAGGGGTCGACGAGCGGAGGGTATCGCGGATCTAACCGGTCAATATTGGCGCACGGTTGATATTGGATAACCGGCTTGAAGAGAGCCGAGCTGGCATTTGGCAAAATGGTTTGCCTCCCTCTTGAAAATAATGCAATCGGTCCAAAGCGAATTTCTGAGAGGTGGAAACCCTATTGACTTGGCCAAATGGCAAATTACGTGGAGTATGGTATCCCGCCGGTTGTGGCCTCGGAGAAACTGAGGGTTTAGGAATTGAGGAGTGTCGGGCCGGTGGACCGGTGCGCTCGTTGCCTCTTGAATGTTATACCACCCCCTACCCCGACCTCCTCCTCCCTCCCACCCCCGTGTGCATCGACGCTGCACTCCAAATTGACCCACTTCGAAACATCGTGGGTTTCGAGCCACGAACCATCCGCCGACGCCACAGACGCGAGGAGTTTGTTTGCCGGCCATCAGCTTTTACGAACGAGGGCTCCATTTCAGCTGCAACTAACTTTCCAATCGGTGTTTACTCCGATACGTGCTCTATCTCCCTCGAACTCCGCCGGCATCTCGGGGCCAACCGGGGTCCGCTGTAAAACTTTGTCTTCGTAATTTTCCCTCGGAGTTGGCCACACCGGACCCCGTGAGAGCCGCAGCCGAACACCGAACGCGTCTCGAAATCTCGATGACATCTGACCGCGCTGGAATAATGGATGGCGTGCACATTCTTCTTATTTTTATTTTATTTTTGGCTCATTACATCATTATGCTGTCAATTAATTCTGATACGGTAAAATCAAATTGAAAAATAATTCCGATGGACTTTTGGCAAAAATATATTTTGGCGAATAGCAGAGCTGAGCAGTACTTAAAGTATGCGAATAGGTTTTAGTACTTCGAGTATGTTTTTTAGGATTTCGATTACCGAGTGCAAGTATTTTTTGAGTACACGTCATTTCCGGTTGAGAATGTAATTTTTAGACCGGAAGTGAAACAACTAGGGGAAACGTCGGTTGGGATTTGAAAATCTCATTTTTCGATCGGAAGTAATGTCTTCCAGGGGAAGCGTCACTGCCGGTTTTAAAATTTCTTTCCCTGACCGGAAGTGACGTTTCCCGTACATGACGTCAGTTCCGGTCGAAAAATGAGATTTGCACAGCGGAAGTGACCTTTCTCCCAGATGACGTCACTTCGCAAATTTCAGTTACCTATTTTTTTTGCAATAAATTGTGCGGAAAATTTTATCCGTTTCAATTTTATGATATGTAGATCTTTTTTTATGCTACGAAAAAGGCGCAAGATAAATTGCACCTGCCTTCCTCATTTATTACATTTATGCGCATAGGTTGCTCTGTGAGGAAATTGAAGGCTAGATAACGCTTAACGCTTCGTACAAAAAGTACTTGATATTTCAAGTACTTGTGGTACTTCGTACCTTGTGCTTGAAATATTTTTTGGTACTTCGCCCAGCTCCGATTAATAATATATAATGCTGCAAGGGATAGAATCGCCCGTTTTCCAGCGAGTGTGAATTTTGCTGCCCAAGCGAAGCGAGGCCAGAAATCATACGAAGTGAAAATCCGCTGCCATCCGTGCGGCACACCAATCTTTTTCCGCCTTCGTTAAAATATCCACATTGCATGCTTCACAAAATCGTCATATTCGCCAATGACCATTATTCCTCCGAGAGTAATAGGGCTTCCAGACGGAATAATGAAACACTGCGCATGCACACAGGTTAACAATGATCACGGGTCAATAGTAGGCGATCCACCGGCCGTGTTGCACGCCGGGAACGTCGATATTTTAGCGAAGTCGAAAAAACATTATTTTTATTTTCCGACGCGAAAAGCGTCACGAAGAATTCTGATTGAAACGAAATAAGTTCGCTATCCGCCGGCGGTCGAATCAACGAAGGCAATAACGATAGAGCGGATGTACCGCAATAAAAAGTACCGGGAGGTTTTTTTTCCGCCTCTTCGTATTGCATCAACGAGACGAGACAGGAATAAGAAATTTTTTTCGAACAAGAGTCTCTCTCGCTGCTGGAGTCCAAGTCTCGCTGGGTTTTACGACGAGTCGCCGGCGTGGGATGTTACAGTATGCGCGCGGACGGCACGAGTAGCAGTATAACTCGATGTGCCAGCCACAGAGGGCCCCGGAGCGTTCCGGCTTACGCTCTCGTATTATGCATGTACATATATCGGTTAGGCCAAGTGCAGGCAGTCTCCTTTTTACGGTCAACTCTTTACCGGCGAGGAGTACTAAAAAAATACTTGTTCCATTTTCTCTTCCCTTCTTTTTTTCTCGTGCCCATCCCAGCGACTTTACACGAGAAATTTTTCGGTATAAAGAGGAACGGCCACTACTGAATGCGATAGAGGCGCGTTTGTTGGAAAGCTGCAACTCACTTTGGAGTAAGTAAAAACATCGTTTATCGCCCGCCTCGCATATTCACCATCGCAACGAAAATACTGTGCTCCACCACTCGGCACTTATGAAATAAAACAACAAATGCTGACGAGCTTGTATTCCTCAAACAATTAGGGTAAAAGTGGGGAATATGGCCCGGTCCATAAATCAGTGATTTACGTGTTAATCGAGGTGGGCCATATTCACCACTTTTACCCTACTATATGCATGACTCATATTACGATGAAAGCGATTTTTTTTACATTTTTTTTTTAATTTCGTAGTGGAAAATATTCGGATGGCTCACGAAAACTTTGTACGTTTCCTACGGCGAGTTGCATTCGTTTTATGATATTGTAACATCATAATATGCATAAAGAACCGGAAGCAATAAGAAATTCTTTGAGAGCCCTTGCTGCAGCATCGCGGCGCTGAGTTGGAGCAATCTCGACTGCGACACTCGTTTTCAGAACAGTCGGACTTGAAAACTGTCGCACCTGATATTCACCAGAAGGTGCATTTTCTCAACCAGAGACACGCGTGGAATAATTTAATTAATATATGGTATTTCTTGCTTGCGAAATTCCATGCCATATGCTATTGTTTTTCGGCAGAACGGTTTTCATACCGTATGCAATCGATTTCTGAGATCGGTGCGAAATTCATTTCAGACGGACGCCATGCCGGAAATACCTCGCTTCCGGTTTGAAAATAACGTATTTCCAGTATGACGTCACGTCCGGTTGAAAAATGAGATTGTCACACCGGTAGTGACGTATTTCCGGTGTAACGTCACAAATTCCAAAACATTATTGCCTACAATTTAATGAAAGTAAAATTAATAAAAATAGGCGAGTGGATAAAGGAGCATGTATGATACGTCAAAAATTTATTTGGAATTATCTCGAATGCAGCCACTGAAAATAGGCGAGTGGATAAAAAAGCATGTGTGATACGTCTCAAATGTATTTGGAATTATCTCGAATGCAGCCAATGAAAGTAGCGAGTGAATTAAGGAATATAGTCATATAGACTTAACAACGATGGCGACATCAAGAAAAATAAAAACAAAGCTTCCTCTATGAGGAAGCAAAAGCGATGAAAAAAAATGTAATAACGAGAACGGTCGTGCCTACGTGAAATACGCGCAAGTGGTGGTAAAAAAATGGCAACGGGGTTTGGTGAGAAGTGGGAGGTTGGCGCTGAAACATGCGACTTAGGAACGATGGTGAAGGCTAAAAAAAAGCTCGTACGGTAAAATGTTGGAATAATGTCTCTCCATGCCAAGAGCGACCAATAGATTCTCATGGACTTTTTTTATTTCAGTTTCTTTCAGTAGCGCGGTTGAGTACTCGTTGCAGCGAGTGCCTCCCTGGTACCGGGGGTCGCTGCATCGTTGCATGCAATTCGAGGCGATGGCGAATACTTCCCCGCACTACCTCCAAAAGCCAGTAGACGTATACACTTGCACACGAGAATAGTAAAGTATACCGGTTACAACGACGAGAATACAACCGGCGGGCCAACGAAACAAAAACGGGGGATATAAATTCGTTGGGCGGTGTGCACAGTGGGCCGCAAAACAAAATCGCCTCCCGGCCCCCTTAATTAGCATCAGTCGTTGTTTTTATTTTTGATTTCTTTTTTCTTCTTTTTTTTTAATTCGGAAAGTGAGTTACGAGTGGGAAGTCTGCGGGTACATAATTCATGCGTTCAACAGCGAAATCTCGTTGACGGTTTGAAAGTACACGTGCAGAGGTAACGGGCAAGGGGGAATGGGAAACGCTGGTTCGGCTGAGAGGGGACTAGGCGATCCAATGCACCAACGAGGCGGGCACATCGCGTGTAGAGAGTTAAAAAAAAAAGAAGAAAAAAAGAAAAAAAAATTGGCGTTCGAGGGTGGAAATGCAGAGGCACATAATACGCTTCGTTCGTCTCTTCGCTGCGCATTATACTCGCTATATTCGGGACGAGATGCAATTGCATCGCATGTACGCTTCACGAGCGGATTAATAATAAAAAAAAAAGAATTTCCATCGGGCAGAAGAGCTCCGGAGTTTCGGAGGCTGCGGCGGCACGTTCGAGAGCTTCAAACTTCGATAAAATTCTCAAATCGTTGATATTTATAACGATGCTCCGTCCTGACATTCATCGTCATGTCGTCCTCGCGACTCCCAGGGGCTCCGATGCATTCAGCTGGTGGACGGACCACAGGACAATGATTTTCAACAGTGTTAATTAAAACCTCCTTTATTATAACTTGGTATTAACAAGTCTACACAATAATAAAGTCCATGTCTATTGGACAGTCATACTAATACTCACAGATGCACACACATGTGTGCATCTGTATTATGAATACCTGGTCAGTTTTCCTGTAGCGGCCCTATCCAAACCGTCCAAGTATTCTTGAACAGCATGGTACTCACAGGTACTCACACGGATACTCAAGGATATTCACCGCCAATGATAGGCATAATCACAGATACTGACGGATATTCGCAGATACTCACACGGATACTCACCGATATTCACAGATACTCACCGATATTCACAGATACTCACCGATATTCCCAGATACTCACCGATATTCACAGATACTCACCGATATTCACAGATGCTCACCGATATTCACAGATACTCACGGATATTCAGAGATGCCCACACGGATACTCGCGGATATTCACAAATGCCCACACGGATACTCACCGATATTCACAGATACTCACACTGAAAAAAAAATCGCTTGCCGGCTGCCGAAGAAAAAAATGTTTGTTTCAATTCTACTTGCAATTCTTACAATTCCATATGATATTGAAACAACGACAGCAAGACTGTCAAGGTGTTATCATTTTAATCCGGTATGAAATTGTACGAATTCAGAGTAGAATTGAAACAACGTTTTTATTTCATTGGCAGCCCGTAAGCAAATTTTACTTGATTGAATGATTTTTTTTCTGTGCACGGATATTCACAGATACTCACGGATATTCACAGATGCCCACACGGATACTCGCAGAAACATTCACAGATACTCACAGATACTCGCAGAAACATTCACAGATACTCACAGATACTCACAGATACTCACATGGATACTCATGGATATTCACAGATGCTCACAGATATCTAGATATTGACGGATATTTGCAAATGCTCACAAATATGCAGATACTAATGGATATTCATAGATATGCAGACACTAACGGATATTCACAGATATGCAGATACTAATGGATATTCACAGTGTTCGCAGATATGTGGATAATCACACAGATACTCACGCTGTTACTCACGCGGATACTCACGCGGAGTGGTACTGCGAGCGCACGAACCAACATAACCGCTAGTAATATAATAATAAAGACAACAAAAGTAGCGACGGATCATCAATGAATGGCCAAACTATGAAAGAATTAATGAAAATAAAGCCACTGTTGTAATTATCAGTACCTCAGCTTCCGCGACGAACGACTGTGTTCAAGAGCCCGTAGGATAATTCGCGCGTCGCTTATTAACCGGAAGAGTCAACGAGCGCATCATCGTGAGTAAAACGCGTCGTGGTTTCGGGGTAAATTGACTTTAAAATACATGCACGGCGTCGTAGTTAACGATATCACGAGACCCAAAGGATTTTCGCTATTCGTTTCGAAAAATAAATCAGTTACAGTTTTTATTACCGATCGCGGTACTCGGCATGCTCTCTGGCAAACAGCGAGCCATAATCAAAGTGCCGTATCGTCGGCTACACAGAGAGCACTTCCGGTCCCGAACCGGTGCTTGGCCGCGTCGGTGCACGAAAAAAAAAAAATTCATCAAAGTGGAAGTCCGCACGGCCAGTACCGCAGTTGGTTTCTCAATCGGAAATAAAAAAAAGAACAAAAATCGTGCCCGTACCGAGGCGTCTTTGACGCAGGCCAGCGCCAAGATGCTTTGGAGCCAACGAATTGTATGGAACCGGTTGAATCGAGCGTTCAAAAGGACGAAGTAAGAAATCCTTCCCTCGCCGTCGGGTCATTCGGTCGACGAATTTCTCGAAGGTCCATTCAAATCCATCTTACCGTCAGAAGACGAACGGTCAAAGGTATCCGACGTTGAAATTCTCCAGTTTCTGTACGGTCCGCGCCGGGATCGGCTTTCCTCAGTCGCGAAAGTGAGTCCGGCTCGGAGGGCTCCAAAGAAGCTGCGTAGAGCGAAGAGAATCGCGCACACGGTCAAGAGGGTCTGTATCACCCTCCACTCGACCATCCCCTCCCCCCCCCCCCCAAATCTCACCCCATCCCGCGCGCAAACCTCTCCGCCTTACGACCAATGCAAGATTTCGCCGGCAACGACCATGACGAATCGCAGTCTCCACCATTCATCCCTGCGGTCTTCACGCCCGACCGAGCTTCCTCCTTCCGCGATAATTACATTTATACGACGGGGCTGTATCGCGCGAGTCGGCGTGATAGCGGTCGCGCCACTTCATCTCCGACGAATGGGAGAAAAGGATGGGACAAAAAAAAAGGAACCGAAAACAAATTAAACAAAAATTGTCAGAACTCGAGTGTGGGAAAGCGAGAGATGCGTTGGGACTACGGTTGGGAGAGGGCGGCCGGGGGGGGGGGTGGTTGCTGGATGGGAAGAGCGCCGGAGACGAGGCTCTTGAATTTCTAGTTTGAATTTCACGCCGCGGGGCTCGTTTTAATTAGAGTCATCGAGCGAGTTTCGCTCGACGATTTTCGTGTCTCCCCGTGGTTGAGACGCTCTCGCGGATGCCGCGCGCAGGGGGGGGGGGTGGCCAACGACCGCGCCAGTCCGCTCTCTTCCTTCGTCTGTCGATCCAGCTATAACTACTCGAGACTCGACGAGGAGGCAGCGTCCCCGCGCCCGGCTATATACACCGAATGTAACGCGACACGTTCAACGCTCCTCCCTGCGCCGTCTCTGCGTAATGCGAAAAGATGAAAAACCGAACTCCGCTCGGACCCGAGAGGAGAGAGCGAGAACGGGGCGCGAAGCCGGCGTCGTCCTTTGGAGCTCCCGCGACGCGAACTAATCTTCGCCGCTGCTGCCGGTGCCGGCGGAGGTGAGACACGCGGCGCGAATTCGCTCCTTTCTGGAAAAATAATCCGTCGGGACGTTGGACGAAACGACGGCAATTTTTCCAGCTTCCTTAGCCGGCTCCGGCCCTCCGCCGCGCGGCGCTTCTTCACCACCGTGATTCCGTTGGACCGTGAGATAAGCTCGGCTGCTTCTGCTTTCCGGGCTCCTCTCGAAAGCTCAAAACCTTATACCACCCCCTTCCGTCTTGACTCGTTATACCCCACCCCCTTCGCCTCCTGGTCCATCCATCGCACTTCTGAGAAATCGTCGAAAGTGTTAAAGTTGCCTCGGCTTCCCCGTGTACATTCTTCCTCGCCTTCTTATAACATCGATTTGTTACCTTTATCTCCGCGCAACCGGCTCAGTTATAGCTTCGCGGTACCTTGGTACTCTTTTTTTTTTTCATCGCTAACGTAATGAAATTTATTTTTCGCTTGACCGGGATTTAAAAAAAGGTGAATCTTCATCTCGATCGCCGATTAATGGCTCCCCCCTCCACCCCGTCCGCGCATCAGAGAATTATTATCCTGATAAGCTTTGACCGTATCACCACTTACATGCCGATATTTCGCGATTCCGATGCCGAGCTCACCGCTGCGGCAAAATAAATTAGATTTCGAGGGTGCCCTTTGCCGTATGAAGCGCGAGGTTTCACGAATTTATGGGAACCATCCCCACCGGACCATCCCTCTCCCCCCCTCCCCCACTCTCCCTGCACTCTGGACTCACTTTGCCCTCGTAGCTCGCACTCCTTCGGCGTGATTAACGGCTGCGAAGCGAGCTTGATAACCGGGCGCGATGCGAAAACCACCTCCACCGTACCCATCCTCCCCCCCCCCCGTTCGTGTTCTTCCACCTTACAGACAACCCCGACCTGCAACATTTATACCAGTATTACGTGATATCGATATAAGCACCCACCGGAAAGGGAACTCTTCGGCAGAGATGAGTTTCTCTCCCTTTTTCATTTCTACAGTCCATTCTCCTTTACTAACGTATTTATATATATGTGTGTATATATATATATATATATATATATATATTTACAGGCAGAGTACGTATTGCTACTGGAGTATCACCCGTGAGTAGTCACGTACATCGGCGAACGGCCGTCGGCCATCCGGCTCTCTGCCGATAAATCACTCGCAGCACTTGCCCGCTCCGCGACGCGAATTTCCTCAATGCGGTCTATCTTTGCGATTTATCATCGGCGACGACAACCCTCGGCCGCTTGACGATAGTCGAAAGTTGAGTGCGATAAACGTGGAGCGGGGCAAGACGGAACCGTAACTTGTTTTTTATCCACGTATGAATTGGTATTAACGGTCCGTTTTACCCGGCCCGCACTGAGAAAAAAAATTAGTTGGATTAACCAAATGTCTGTCAATTCAAAGCCGTCATTTGTTTGGTACAACTAAAGCATTGCTTTGTTAAACGATTATTTGCTTCGATTTATACCAAATTTGTCGATTGAAGCAAACATTTTTGTTGTACCAACAAAATACATCTTTCAATGTGTGTCACCGCGCATTTGCTTGATAGAACCGTTTCTTTTTACTCCCGACTGCCCGCTAGCGCAAAAAGACGGGAGTTATGCGTTTCACTGCGATCCACCGGCTCGGCGACTTTTCTCAAGTGCCTATAAACGTCGGAACGGCCAAATATTACTTAAGGTAGTACTAGCACAATGACGGACGCCGCCAAAGTTCGACAGAAAAAAGACAAAGATTACAAACACTTCTCGATGAGAAAAAAATCTGAAAAAATTCTAGCATATAAAAGGTGCTGAAAAGATTGTTTGT
>JAPYZC010002070.1:0-16018 GCA_030522665.1 Ichneumoninae sp. A BG-2022a
AAAAAAAAAAACGGGAGGAAAATCGATGGAATTGAATTTAGGAAAACGGTCTTTAAGAACGCGCGGTACAAGCGAGTTACGAGCGGGGTGGAGGGGGTATAAGATAAGGGGGGGGGGGGAACGCGGGTGGAAAGACGATGGAACATACAGGGGAGAAATGAGAGCGGCGAACGGGAAAGGAAAAGGAAATGGCTACGTTCCGGCAGTCTGCACCGACATTTAATTGGGTGGTGCAGTGCCGGGTCGCGTGCAATCGTACCTACGTGAGCAATTATGTACAAGACTCGCTTGTGAGAGCGAATCGTACCGACGCATTGGGAGAATCGTCAAATCCGTCCTCCTCGTCGCATTCGTTCCGGGCTACCTCTCCAAGATAACTTGGGGGGGGGGGGGGCGAAATGAACTTTTTTTGCAGAAATTGGTAAGGACGAGTCTTTCGCCGGAGTCCATTTTGCCCCGCTGCGCCTCGCAGCTGGACCCGTCCAAGGAAAATTACACAGCTCGAACGTTCTGGCGAATAAAAGCGAACATCGATGCAAAAAAATTAGTTTGAAACTTAATGAACAGTATTTAATCATATTGGATATTACAGTATTTAATCATATTGGATGGTTTTTTACATAAGCTGTTTCTGAAATTTCAATTACATGTGCGTTGCAATTTCACATTAAAATTCTTATCTTTAATTACATTTTTTGTAAACATCGAGCAAACGATTTATCATTTTTATATTTGATATTTTTATTTTACCCAAAAAAGTACATTGGTTTACAATTGATGTAAGTAATGTAAGTAAATTACAAGTTCCAGTACATTAGATTTACAATTTATTTTTACAGGGTAGCCCAAAATAGATGAGCGTTGGGCGTTGCAGGAAAACCAATCGACGTACACAAGGTATGTCGATAATCAATGTATTATTATATTGATAATATATTACATTCATAATAACCATACTCTTCGTGAGCATTGCGAGAATCGTCAAATCCGTCCTCGTCGTCGCATTCGTTCCGGGCTACCTCTCGAAGATAACCTTTGGGGGGGGGGGGGTAAAACGAACTAATTGCTAGAAATTGGTAAGTCTTGCGCCAGAGTCCATTTTGCCCCGCTGCGCCTCGCAGCTGTGCCCGTCCAAGGAAAATTCCAGAGCTCGAACGTTCTGGCGAATAAAAGCGAACCTCGATGCAAGCATCCCTACGGCGAGAAAAACCAAATAAAAATAGAGACGGCAATTACTAATCAAATAAGAGAAAAAAGAAGTGACGGCAATTAGTAATCAAACTCCGAAAAGTACTAATTGGCAAGGCGAAAAGTTATCACTCCGGTTCTCGTGTTTTCTTCGGGGGGGAAAAAGCTAATATACCTCCGGTGTATTCGCGTTATAGCCGGACCGTGGCGCGGAAAATAAGAAGTAAATTTTTTACCCAATTTATGTCTCGACGTTGACAAGGGGTCCGTTTTTATTAATTTTTTTTCTTGTTTAAAATTTTATATTTTTTGTTTAAAAAAAAAAATAAGTTCATAATCTCGACTGCATGCACCGTTGACGAGTGTGCCCAGGGGGAGGGGGGAGGCCGGGGGAGGATGTGACGAGGGTCAGAGGCTCTCACCCTCCAGCTATCCTAATATTATTTTATTTAACTTTAAATATTCTGATACCTCTCGTCGCGGTGTAACCCAATGCCTGGGTAGGCGCATTCCACACGGGACACGTACAAAATCCGTGTTGTATCGTGAGATTCAGAGGCGAATCTTCGTGTCGAATATATTAAGGGGGGAATCCGCAGGAGGGAGCGAGAGACGGAGCGGGACGGGCGAACGGTGGATGGGAAAAAGCGATCGATTTATCGAAGTTTCGTCGAGGTTTCGAGACCGGCGTCAGCTATCCTGCAGAGACTCGAAATACATGCCGCGATAGGCCCTCGAAGCATCAATTATTTAACGTCGAATGAATGATGCATCTCGCACATGTAGCATTAAACAGTAACAGGCCTCACGTGGATACACACGTGTATTTGTATTATTATATCGATGGTCAAATGCCAGAAGGACGTACGAGGATGGGATTGCGATGCGTCATACGCCCTTAATACAATGCGCTGTCGATATTATTGTTAATATATTATTACATTAGCCGTGTAAAATTAGTTTGAAAATTAATTAAGAGTATTATATTGGAAGGTTTTTTACATAAACTATTTCTGAAATTTCAATCACATATGCGTTGCAATTTTATAGTAAAATTCTTATCTTTAATTACATTTTTTGTAAATATTAAGCAAACGATTTATCATTTTTATATTTGGTATTTTTATGTTAGAGAAAAAGTACATTGGTCTACAATTGATGTATGTAAGTAAATTTCAAGTTCCAGTATATTAGATTTACAATTTATTTATATAGCGTAGCCCAAAATAGATAAGCGTTGTGCGGCGCAGGAAAACAAATCGACGTATACAAGGTATGTCGATAATCGATATATTATCGTATTGATAATATATTATATTCATAACAACCATACTCTTCGTGAGATTCATTATGTGATATTGATGTGATGTTGTATTTGTACCGTGCGGTGCACGAGCGATACCACAAACATTGCATGATGCTAATTATACAATTTACATAATAATCGTTACATCAAATCAACTTATAAATATTCGTTAAATCAAACAAACTATATTTTATCTTTCGTGAAAGGCTTTAACCGATCCATAAATAAATAAATAAATAATATATTACAAATAGATCAACGTTGTGCGCGTCGGAAGATGTCTTGCAGATATCTTCAGAGTAATATTGTTTTGATAATACATTACATCGATAATAACCATACTCTCCGTGAGATTTATTATATGATGTTGCGTGACATTGATGTGTTATTCTATTTGTCCCCTGCAGTACAGCGATGCGAAAAACATTTAATGAAGCTAATTATACAATTTACATTATATTCCTTAAATCAAACAATCTACATTTTATCTTTCGTAAAAGGCTTCACCGCGTCCATAAATAAATAAATAATCAAAATATATTATAAGCAAATCAGCGTTGCGCGCGGCCGGAAAACGAATCGGCGTACCGAAGGTCTCGGTCCGTTTCCGTTTTCCGTCAACGAAAACAACGGGAAGCACCGGAATGCTTTTTTTCCCGTTGTTTGCCGAGCGAACGAACGTGAACGCAGGAATGAGAGATGAAAATAATGCCGGAGGAGGCGGAGGCGGAGGAGAAAGGGCGCGAAACGAACGAGAACAAGAGATCGTGAGATGGAGCGGTGCAAAAGGCGCTCCTGTGTAGCCGGAGAGTGGTAAAAAGTAAAAGGAAGAAAAAAGGAGTACAACGAGAAGAATAATATAAAAAAGGGGTGGAGGTCTGGGCGAGTGAGAGAAAGGGGGGAAAGAAGTGGATAAAGAGGGAAACGTGGTACGCGGGGTCGGAGGGCGAAACGGCGAAGAACACAGAGGGAAAGGCGCGGCGGCCTTTACGACCCATTTATTGTCCTGGACGGACATACCGCGCTGTGGTACCGCATTAGCCGGGACGCCGAGGTCTCTCGCAGGACAAAATTAGAGGAGGTGCACTGGCGTGTGACGTTGGTACGGCGGAGTTGAGGGATGATGGGAGTCGCGCGGGGTGGCGAAAGGCCGAGAGTCGCGTCGCTCGTTGGCAAGGAACTAAAAATCAGAAACAGCGAGGCGAGAAACCGGCTGGGAAGAATCGAGGAATCGACGAATTCTGCGGAGAATCGAAGGATGAGATAAATTTGGCGCGGGAGACTGAAATTGGCAGCGAGTATTCGACGAACCGCAACGTTGTTATACAGTGTCGATGTAGAGTGGGGAGGAGCGGGGTGATTCGAAGCCGTACGGAATATGTGGACCTGCTATTCGAGAGGCAAGTGCTGTGGGACATTGGAATTAGGAATGCCAACGGAAAAAAAATTATTTGACGGACACCGTTTGTTTGGTTTAAGTAAAAGATTTATTTGATTTAAATAGATATTTATTTGATGTGAATAAATATTTATTTGATTTAAATAAATATTTATTGGCTGAAGGACTGCGGTCGATGGCCAATTGGCAATATACAATATAGGTATAATGTGAAAAGTTTATTAGGTACAAAAAAATCTGTTACGTGTTAGGTATTGTCAATAAACTCACTACTGCGACTACCACTACTAAATATTTATTTGATTTCAATAAATATTTATTTAAATCAAAGTATTTTACTTAAACTACGAGTGACATACGCGCAATAATGCGTTAATAATATGTTAAAAATTATATTACTCGTGAAGACTATTGAACAAACTGTAAAAAAAAACCATGAAATTGTTAATTCTCATTTAATTTAATTTATACACTGAACCCAGAAAAATAATTTATTTGACGGCCACCGCTTATTTGGTTCAAGTAAAATATTTCTTTGATTTAAATAAATATTTATTTTAATTAAGTAAATAGTCACTTAAATGAAATAAATATTTATTTAGATCAAATAAATATTTTACTTCAACTAAATAAACGGCGGCCGTCAAATAAATATTTTTTCTGGGTGTGTTATCGGAATTTGTTATGTGAAAGCGCATGTCCCGCAAATAAATAAATAAATAAATTTATAAATAAACCAAATAAACCGTGGTGGCCAAAAAAAAAAAATCTGGGTGTGGTAGTCGTAATTCCCACATAGAGATTCCGGATAGGGAGAGGAAAGAGAATGAAGACGCGCAGTCGGTGGGAACCTTTTTCGAGAATCGACGACGAAATTAGAGGACTCGAAGAGGAGCGGAGAAATCAATGGAAATTAGGAATATCGAGAGCCGGAGTGAGCGCGGGAAAGAACGGAGTGAGAAGATCGTGCGGAGATTGCGAAAGGTACAGCTCGGCGTGGTCCGGAGTGGCGGAGCAAAAGAGAGAGCGGTACGGCAAAGAATCGATTCTGTAATGTATGTACATACACGGCGTGCAGGTGCGACCCACTTACCTTCGCGAAAGAGGTGGAAAAACGGAAACGGCAATGGACGTATCTCGGGAGAAACCGAAATAGATCGGCGATCGTTAACACTATTATCGTATCATTTCCGGCTGCTCGTAAGGGAGGATTTAAAAAAATTCTTGACATCATTCGGAGTTATAAAAAATAACGAGGACATTCGATGATAATTATTTTTTCCGCATCCGGTGCGAATTTTTCTGTCGGGTCGAGCAGCGAGTAAAACACGAAATAGCGATCGACAAAAATAAGTGCATTCGATGTTGCTTCGAACCATCGAGTGACAACATTTTCTTTCTCGACCCGGTTTCCGTTCGACGATTTTTCTTAAAATATATTTTTTTAAGGACAAGAAATAAATCGATATCTCACTCTTATCGGTTCCCATTAATGGTACATAAAATATGTTTGAGTCTTCAGTTACAAGCGGAGATGTTAAATTATTTTCTGTACCTGCTTCACAATGCTGAACCAAAATCGAGCGTTCCTTCAGAAAGCTCGCTCGTTACACTTACGCGTACCGATAGCCCTACCTTGTATCCCAAGCCTTCTCCGGTTTCTCCGCGGCCCGGTGTTATCTTTGCGTCTTCGATCGAAGCCGAAGAGGACTCCTGGAGAACGCGAGAGCCCGGGAGAGCGTCGTGTGTGCGCACCGGGCGAGCAAAAGCCAACGAACCGCAGGCATGTGTTAGGTACGGTTTCATAACGATCAACGAAAATAAATACATCCGATATTCCTTCGAACCGACGAGTGACAACATTTATTTTTATTTTTTGTTCGACCCGTTTTACGACACGCATCGATTTTCGTTCGACGATTTTTCTTAAAATAGACTGTTCTCAAGGATGAGAAAGAAATTGACATCTCACTTTTATCAGTTCTCTTTAATGCCACAGAAAATATGTTTCCATCTTCAGTTACAACTGAAGATTAGGGTGGTCCTTAAATCGGAAATTTTTTAATTTTCTGGGGCCATCCCGTGATATCGTGAGATATAAAATAAAAATGCGATGTGCAGAGGGTGAAATTAATGCATTTTTTAAAATTAGAAATCGATTGCTTTGAACCATCGAGTGACCATTTTTTTTGTTCGACACGTTTTGCGATACGAAGCGATTTACGTTCGACGATTTTTCTTAAAATATACTTTTCTTAAAGACAAAAAAGAAATCGACATCTCATTTTTATCAGTCCCTTTAATGTTACAGAAAATATGTTTGCATCTTCAGTTACAACCGAAGATGTAAAAATATTTTCTCTACGCTAAGAAAAAGTAACATAGTAAAAGCAACAACACTGACTTTATACCATAAAAAATAGTTCCTAGGGCGAACGTTTACATTTTATAGTTACGACAGTGACGAAAATCGTGGTTGCGACAACAATTATAATTTAACCAATTGAATATATAGTATCAAAAACGATCTATATAGACGTTCCCCCCGGGAACTATTGATATAGTGTAAAATACTATTCTTTTTCTCATAATATGGGACATAATGGTACATAATATAATATCCTGCTTTGCGACACGCAGCGATTTCCGTTCGACAATTTTTCTTAAGTCTTAAGTAGTCTTTTCTTAAGAACTAAAAAGGAATCGACATCCCATTTTTATCAGTCCCCTTTAATGGTATCTATGTTTAAATATGTTTGCATATTCAGTTACAACCGAAGATGTAAAAATATTTTCTCTGTCACACTCAGAAGGGTCCAGTAAAGATCTAGGTAATATCTCGCTCGAGAGATATTACCATAGCACATAGGACTAGGGCGCTAGGGCGCCACCTATAGCAGCAAGTACCGGATTTATAAAAAAATTTTTTAGATATTATGGTAAAAATTCTTAAAAATCTGAGACTCTCTCCCGCAGGTGTCATCCTGGCGCCCCACTACGACGTGCTATGATAACTGATATCGGTAATTTTTACTAGATCCACTAAACGAACGCCGAACCAAGCTCGACCCGCCTTCAGCCACCTTTGAATCCATCCCGCTCGTTACACTTACGCGTACCCATGGCCCCACATCCTCGTATCCCGGCCTTCTCCGGTTTCCCCGGCGTTATCTTTGCGCCTTCGATCGACGCCGAAGAGGACTCCTGGAGAACGCGAGAGCCCGGGCCTCGTGTGTGCGCGCCGGGCGAGCGAAAGCCAGCGAACCGCAGGCATGTGTTACGGTTTCATAGCTAACAGCCGGCGCGGATTTAGTTTCGAGACCCTCTCTCCGGAGCCCTCACTCGCTCGGCAAAGGGTGGCAAACGGCGGTGGTAGTGGCGGGAACGATAGATAGATAGACTGCCGCGGATCGCGTGACGATATCGTCCTCGTTCCTCCGGCTCTTTCTTGCTCCCCTCGCCCCGTTTCCACCCCCCCTACCCCCCCCCTCTCACGGCTGCGATATCCCCCCGGCACGCGAAAAGTTCACGGAGAGAGCGACGGTCGGGTCCCTCGGTCGGTCGTCGGTCCGGAGACAAACTCCCAAAACTTTTCCCTCGCGATAGAGCGAACACACCCCTCTCTCGAACCCTCTTTCGCCGCGCTAACGTCGAGAGCCCTCTCCGTCTCCGTTGGCTAGTGCGTTCCGCTCCTCTATTTTCCTCCGCGGTCGTATCGCTTTCTCCTTCGCCCTCGCCCGTCCACCTCCGTCTCTCCCTCGGTCTTTTTTCCTGTTTCACCGTCGCCTCCCGTCCGCCTCCTCACCGCCCCCCCCCCTGCTCGCGTGCATAAGTCGTCCGTAGAATTTCCAACCCCCTCGAACTTCTTCCTTCCCTTCCTTTCCCGGCGTCTTTACGCCCCGGACCGTAGATATATTTCACCAGGACGACGACGACGACGACTACGTTCTCTCAAGCGGCAACGCCGGTCCCGCACCATCCTTCTCTTCTCGGCTGCAACCCCTTCCATCCCCCCCCCCTACCAAATCCCGCGTCCTCTCTCCGCTGGAGAACGACTTGTAATTCTTGAATTTATTCTACCGAGATATATTATTAGGATAATAAGGGCTCCGGGGGGGAAAAAAAAATAATAAAAAGTGCGGAAGGTAAATTAGAACGCGTCGAAACGGGGGGCTTTCTGGCGCGACGGAACGGAGAGCAGCGGAGGGTGGGGGGGGGGGGGTGGGGGTAGGTGGAGGACAATGAGGGATGCTGAGGAGCTTTGCTCCTTGGTACCTTTCGATGCTCCGCAATAACTGGGACTCGTAGTCGGATTGGTGTAGGAAGCGAGGGAAAAAGACGGGGATTCCCCCTAGCTCTTTTACCGCATTACGCGCCCCCGCCTCGACGGTCATAATTATTTTTGCGTCTACCCCGTCGACCCCGCCGCGTTGGGGTGATGTTATGGCTTTGCAAAACACTGCGGGGCTCGGAGGAAACAGAACCAAACGACATCCTGAAGAACCCACCGGCTCGGGCTCGGAATGAACGTTCTTTGGGGCACCGGCGAGGACGTTTCCGGTCTTGCAGTCGCTCGACCGTTCCGAGGGTTGTTCCCAGCAGTTACAACGCTCCGGCGCCCCCCGAACCCCCCGACCCTCCCCTTCGCTCCCGACATTTAATTAGAATAATAGAATATAAATTATACGGAAAATCTCACTCTCACTGTGCGTCTCCCTCTTCGTCTCTGCCTCCGTCTCTTGAGTATTGTATTATTTCCCACGAAGCCACGCTGTAAAGAGGCAACCGCCGAGTCAGCTTCGCTCGGCAAACACTCACCGAGAAATATGAGTTGTAAATGCCGCACACAATGGGAACAATGACGAGATATCGGATGTATATTAGAGTATATATATTTGTGTGCGGGAGTCCGGTGGGGAAGGAATTTTAATTAAATACTTGAAATTATGGGTTGAGCCTGGAGTCGATATCGAGAAATATGTATATTTGAATTTTTGTGCTGGCGTGACGGCACTTTGCCGTTTGGAAATATCAGCTTGTCACCGGAAACAACGCGACAGAGAACGTTTTTTTTCTTTTTTTGTGTGGCGTTACTTCCGGTTTGAGAATCTCGTATTTTCATCGGTAATTACGCCATAGAGAAATGTCTTTTGCAAAATCTCTGCGACATCACTTCCGGTAAAAACTTAGATTTTCAAACCGGAAGTAACGTTACTAAAAAAAAATGCATATTTTTCTTAATGAAATATAAAGCACAAACCCAATTTCGATTTGATTGTCATTGATGTGATAATGGATTGGCTTGTAACGCACGTATGACGCGATTCAAATTCTTCAAAATTGACGGCTTATCGTCTTTCCGGTCGGCATCTCCGTAGTTTGACATCCGAGTTACTGTTTCATAATCTTGACATAGCAATATCGTTATATGAATATAACGATATTGCTATGGGTTCGGACGCCTTCGGTTCCGCGTGTCAAACGTTTCGCTCGGAAGAGCTTACAATTACAATGAGCTCAACTTACAATTACAATTATTACAATTTAATCGGCTTTGCATGTCAATGAATGCGGATCCCTCGAAGTGCTCATGATTCTACGAAGACCTCAGCGCCGGCAGCCAAAATCATACCGAGTCATCTCAAACCCAATTTCGCTTTGATTAACATTCATGTAATAATTGATTGGCTTGTAACGCACGTGTGTTACATGCCACGATCCAAACTCTTCAAAATTGACGGCTTATCGACTTTCCCGTCGGACACGAAATAAACCAATCTATCTATCTATCTATCTATCTCCATAGTTTGACATGCGCGTTACAGTTTCGTAATCCTGGCCCAGCGATATCGTTACATGCGTTCAGGATCCCGCCCTCGGTTCCGCGTGTCAAATATTTCGCTCGGATGAGATGTTAACTTACAATTACAATTACTACAATTTAATCGGCTTTGCATTTCAATTAATGCGTGTCGGATCCCTCGAAGTGCTCATGATTGTACGTGAACCTCAGCGCCGGCAGGCAAAATCATATCGCGTCATCTGAAACCCGATTTAGCTTTGATTATAATTTATGTAATAATTTATTGACTTGTAACGCACGTACATCGCATGACCCGATTCAAGTTCTTCAAAATTGACGGCTTATCGACTTTCCCGTCGGACACGAAAGAAACCAATCTATCTATCTATCTCCATAGTTTGACATGCGCGTTACAGTTTGGTAACCCTGGCCCAGCGATATCGTTACATGGGTTCAGGAGCCCGCCCTAAAATTCCGCGTGTCAAATTTTTCGTTCGGATGAGCTGTTAACTTACAATTACAATTGTTACAATTTAGTCGGCTTTGCATGTCAATGAAAGCGTATCGGATCCCTCGAAGTGCTCATGATTGTACGTGAACCTCAGCGCCGGCAGGCAAAATCATATCGCGTCATCTGAAACCCGATTTTGCTTTGATTATAATTTATGTAATAATTTATTGACTTGTAACGCACGTACATCGCATGACCCGATCCAAATTGTTCAAAATTGAGGGCTTATCGCCTTTTCCATCGACATCTTCGTAGTTTGACATCCGCGTTACAGTTTCATAACCCTGGCCTAGCGATATCGTTACATAGGGTAAAAGTGGTGAATATGGCCCACCTCGATTACACGTAAATCAATGATATATGGACCGGGCCATAGTCCCCACTTTTGTCCTACGTTCAGGATCCCGCCCTCGGTACCGCGTGTCAAATATTTCGCTCGGATGAGATGTTAACTTACAATTACAATTACTACAATTTAATCGGCTTTGCATGTCAATTAATGCGTGGATCTCAGCGCCGACAGCCAAAATCACACCGAGTCATCTCAAACCCAATTTCGCTTTAATTATCATTCGTGTAATAATTGATTGGCTTGTAAAGCACGTATATCACATGACGTGATCCAAATTGTTCAAAATTGACGGCTTATCGTCTTTTCCGTCGACATCTCCCTACACTGAGAAAAAAGGATAGTATTTCCTACCATACCAATAATTCCCAGGGGGAATATCTGTATAGATAGTTTCTTACAGTATACATTCAATTGGTTAAATTATAATTATGTTTGCAACCATGTTTTTTTGTCATCGTCGTAACTACAAAATGTAGACTGTAAAGAAATGTTATGAAATTTACAACACGTTTAATATACAAAGTTATATGAAATATACAACCCAAGTATATGAAATTAGAATCCATATACATTGTATTTGAATTTTTATAATTTAATCTTAAATGCAATACCTGTGTATTACAATTACCAGTGACGGCATTGAAAATCCAAACATCAGTATATGAAAATTATGTTATCATTACAAATATTATACAAATAATGTTGTTTTTAATACATCGGTAACGCGATATTCTTATATAAGTGTGAATGAAATTTCATATACTGTATATGCATAAAACTTCAAATACATTTATGAATTTCTGAACAGAATTTTTTTACAGTGTAGACGCTTCCCTTGCGAACTACTTTTGTTTATGGCAAAAAGTCAATATTACCGCTTTTACCATGTAATTTTTTCTCCGTGCAATTTGACATCCGCCTTACAGTTTCGTAACCCTGACCTAGCGATATCGTCACACGCGTTCAGGGGGGCTATTCTCGAGTCGTACGCTTCGAAAAGCGTATACGTTCTGTCAATGCAAATTATACGCAAGACGTATACGCCTTTCGAGATGAATGATTCGAGAATAGCCCCCCTGAATCCCCCCCCCCCTCAAATTCCGCGTGTCAAATTTTTCGTTCGGATGACCCGTTAACCCACAATTACAATTATTACAATTTAATCGGCTTTGCATGTCAATTAATGCGTGTCGGATCTCTCGAAGTGCTCATGATTCTACCTAGACTTCAGCGCCGGCAGCCAAAATCATACCGAGTAAAATCACAGCTTCGGCGAGATAATAATTGCGATGCAAATGAGAGGGAGCGTAGCGGATGAATTAAAAACATCTGGCACGGGCCGGGGGGGGGGGGAGAGGCGGAAGGGAGGTGGTTGCGAGAGTTAGGAGAGAGAGGAGGGACGTGAATGAAAAGTTCCAACGGAACCGAGACCGAGGGCGAGAGCGAAGTGGGGTTCGTAGATAGGGCTCTGAACGGGATTTCTTTTAATAATCCGAGTCTCTTCGTCCTCGCGACGCGTACCGTTCTCGCGCTCGACAAGGGAGTCGTACAAAATACGTTGATAACGTAGAATTTAATCTAATCTAATCGCATTTGTGTACCCGTCGTGAAGACGGGCATAAAAGGAAATGTAGAAATACGAAACCCTCGAGGAGGTGGGGTGGGGGGGGGGGAGGTATGAGGATGGGCGCGGAGAGATAGTTTGAACGAAGGAAAACGGAGCGGGAAACTCGGTAGAGAATCCCTCCCGTGTGTTAGCCGGGTCGCTAGCGCGCCAGCGAAATAGTCTACCTGTTCCAATGAATTCATCTCATTTCTAGCGTTCTCGCGTTCGCCGGCGTTCTCTCCTTGCTTTTTCCGACCCCCCCCCCCTCCCTCACCCTTTCCGGTGCCATCTTCTTCGACACAACCCTCTCTCACCCTCGGCACCGGCGACGTCTTTGGCTCTCGTCTTCGTCGTCTCATTCGACTCTGGAGGGGGGCTCGGGAAAGATGAACGTAGCGAGTGATTACGGGGATAAAGAGAAATGCTCGCGAGCATCGATTGGAAGGTCCCGGGCGAGCGAAGCCGTCTTTCATATAGATATAGACATCTATATATATCTATATATACATGTATATATATCTATATATATATACATGCATATATATATATATATATATATATATCAAATATAGATATACAGCAATGTCCCTCCGCCTGTTGGGACAGCCGAGGGAACGAAGGGCGAGGGATGAAGGGCTGAGGGAGGAAGAGAGTGGAGGATGAAACGTTTCCCCGTCTGGCTGTGATCCGTCAACCGGAAACGACGCAATTTGCATGAGGAATCGAGGCAAGCGCCGCGCGCTCGCGGAGGGCGTTATCTCCCGAACGAGCATAAGCAGCAAAAGCCGCAAAAGCCATGGACCTTCCCCCATGTGCACCAGCACCACCCCTCCAACCTCCACTTTTCCTGTACATAATTCACCGTGAGGAAAAGCCGCGGCGACGAGATATAGAAGAGATTCATCGAATCCGATCGATGAACCGCATCAAATCTGTGGCATCAATCGGTTTTATACCTCGTCTTCCGCTCCCTACCTCGCTGCGTTGAAGTATGTATATACGAGTGACGTAATTCTACGACAAAACGCTGATTCACTGCTGATCTACTCCTTAACCGCTTCCTCGATCGCGAGCTCTCGGCGATAACCGTCTTTTCGCATCAACCGATGTTATCCTCTTGACTTTGTTCGCCATCGTTTCCTGCGAATTTGTCGCTCCCGTAGTAACGATTATGATTAATGATAATCATTCATGGAAAAAATTAATAGAAAAAATTAATGATAATCAGTAAGAAAAGAAGAACCACGCACGTTGTTAATAATGTCCATAGACTGAGAAGAAAATATGGTTCAAAACTTATTATTTGATTGGTTCTAATAAAGCACTGTTTAGTTGAACGATTATTTGCATCAATCGATTCAAAATTTGTCGATTCAAAGAAACATTTTTGTTGTGGACAGGCAGTGGCGTTTATTCGTGTGCTTCGAAGTGCAGCGGAAAGAATTACACGATGAAAATAACTAAACATATATAGTTAACGCACTAAAAACGTTACGAAGGTAAAATTATGATGAAAAATTCAAATTTGCAAAGGTAGAGTAAGTTTGGTTGCATCAACCAAATAACACCTTAAAAAGCCTTGATTAATCTAACCATATATATTTTTCTCAATGTTCGATAATGTTAATAGAAAAAATTAATAGAAAAAATTAATGGTAATCATTAAGAAAAGAAAAACCACGCACGTTGTTAATAATGTCCATAGACTGAGAAAAAAATATGGTTAAAAACTTGTTATTTGTTTGGTTCTAATAAAGCCCTGTTTAGTTGAACGATTATTTGCATCAATCGATTCAAAATTTGTCGATTCAAAGAAACATTTTTGTTGTGGATAGGCAGTGGCATTTATTCGTGTGCTTCGAAGCGCAGCGGAAATAATTACACGATGAAAATAACTAAATATATAATTAACATACTGAACAATTTACGAGGGTAAAATTATGATCAAAAAAATTCAAATTTGCAAAAGTAGAGTAAGTTTGGTTGCATCAACCAAATAACACCTTTAAACGTATGCGGTCGCATAGCCTTGGTTAATCTAACCATATATATTTCTCTCAGTGTACAATAATGTTTATACCTCAATGCGATAATTATCCCATCGACGTATAAATGTGATCTATAAATAGATATTATATAAAAATTATCGTATGCATATTGTAACGTGTGTTTTTTTTATAGAGGCAATATAAAAAAAAGCTCCTGGCCTTTTACCGGGTATTTCACTAAATTGAGCACGTGCGCGATGGATATTATTATTATCATTACTGTTCATACTATTATGGAAAAAAAACACGTTACAATGTTCGTACAACATTTATACGTCAACAGGATAATTATACTAATAACGTATGAATATCATCTATAAACATTATATAAATATTATATGAATATTACATGAACACTATAACGTGTCTTCTTTTTATGGAGGCAATATAAAAAAAGCTCCCGGCCATTTATCGGCTATCTCACTAAATCGCTCGCGTCCCCGATGAAAATTATTATTATCATAACCGTTGTCACCATTGTTATTACTATTATCGGAAAATTATTACTCGAAGGTATTATTATTCGTGGCGTTCGGGTATCGAATTCATCGCGTGTCTCTATTTTTACCGGATAAATCGAGCTTCGAATTCGGAACTTTCAGCAAACTGTCAGACACTAATTATGTGATTGCTTCTGCGCCGCTTTCTTTCCGTTAATTTGTGATGAGACGTGAAACTTTAACTCGAACTATAACCATAACCACCCCCTCCCCTCGCAGCCAAATTGACTACATTGTTCCTACCCCGACGTTGACCTGGCAGGTGGTGAAATTTTTCACAATAGAATTTCCAAAAAAAAAAAATAACTATATATATAATAATACATCGAAAAATAAATGAACGTTCAATCGCCCGAGCTACCCAGCGGGACACGAATGAGGGGGGAAGGGGGGGGTTCGATACAACTATACGCTCCACGGTTCCCGAGCTGTCGATAGTGCTTATATTATTAATCAATACGTTCTATACAATACGTGACCACTCTCTCTCTCTCTGTCTCTCTCTCTCTCTTCCTGTCGAGTTTTTGTCCCCGGTTAACATACGCGTCGGCGAGAGAGCTATTGGAACGTCGAAACGCTTGACGAGCACTCGATAAATTCATTAAATTATTACTCCGTGTCGATAAATGTTGGAGGAGAGTACTCCGGTGAGCCCGGAGGATGGTTTTCCAATTTCCATTGATTTCATTTCACCCCGCTCCGTGTCGAACGGCGTGGAGATCGAGGGGGTTGGTTCTCCGCGGTGATTCGTCTCGCTCTCTTTATTATTTGCATTAATTTGTCGGCTCGGAGAAGAGGCAAGCATTCGAGATGACGCCGCGGCGTTCCCGCTCGCGCGACCTTCTAATATTGGTTTTCGTGTCAACGTTCCCTTATTTCTCCCTTTCTTCGGGTGCGAAGCCGAGGGTGGTATGCAAATATTCCATCGACAGATGTAATATTTATACAAACCGAGTAATTTGGCGGGGAACCAGGGAGGAGGGAGAAAGAAGCTCCGCGGATGAATTTTTATTTTTTTTATTATTTTTTTTTTTTAAGGAGGGAGTCTCGCTGCGCGCTGACTTCGCATAAGTTCGACAACAATAAGGGAAAATTGCAAGTACTTCTTGACGGTGTAAAAATCTGAAAAAAATCATGTATACTAAAGGTACCGAGAAGATTAATTTTGCATAATAATAATTGCAAAATGTTATTAACTAATTCATCAAAAAATTAATTTGTTAACAAATTACCCGGCAACAAAACTTTTTTTTTATGAAAATGATTCGTTTATTTTTCTGAATACGTATGAATTTTTTCAGATTT
>JAPYZC010002071.1:0-19809 GCA_030522665.1 Ichneumoninae sp. A BG-2022a
ATAAATATAAATATAAATATAAATATAAATATAAATATAAATATAAATATAAATATAAATATAAATATAAATATAAATATAAATATAAATATAAATATGCTGAATCGCTCCTCCTCCGCCATTGAGTGCCGATGGGACGAAAGTACGAAAAACTAAAACTGCTGTCGACTTCCAGGCACGTAATTTGGCAAAACTGGCCCGTGAAATAATTGAATCAAAGACCCGAGCATCGTTCGTCCTCCCCGACCTGATTAACGAACGGCATCCACGGGAGGTACGCGCGATTTATAACCGCCCCGGCTGAATCTCGGCTTGATGAATCGAACAAGTGGTTGCACGAGCCGGAGCCTCCCTCAGTCGCTGCAGAGGATAATCCGTCGAGTTATGTTTTCATTGCCGCTCCTACGGGCGCGCTCGTTATAAAACATCTGACCGTGCCTCACAAGCGCCCGGGAATATGGGTGTTCGACTTAAGCACCGGGTATTACGGTGTTACAGGTTTTTTTTGCTCCGGCGTTTCTTTCCCGAGAGATTAATTCGAAGGATGGTGGGATGCTGCGCGCTTGGGTCCAGCGGAAGTTCCTGCTGGCCATCCGAGGGAAAACAATATCTCAAATGCGCGAGCAAAGTTTACAGTTCTTTAAAAAAAATCTTCGATAGATGCGAGCTCTACGATGTACAATGCTGAACAAGTGCTGCCTCGAAATTGCCAAAGAACCTTTTTCATATTTAAAAAAAATATAAATATTTAAACAGAAACTCGCCCCGCTGAATTCGAGTTTACTCATCCATTCCATTATTTCACTCACTATTAATTTTCCTGCGAGCTTTTAAAAAAAATTCGACCCAATTGCGCCGCCCGGCGAAGAGCATAGGAAAATAAGCTTCGCATAGTCCCGGCTCGTTCCGGAATGAAACAGACCGTGGCAGCCTTTTTCTCTCTCATTAAGTTGAGATTTTCACGAGCTCGAAGCCCGTGTCGAGTCGGCACAGCTCCGAGCCTTTCAGAGGCGACGTTACGACACAGTGGCAACGCCACCGCGAGCCCCCGCTTTCCCTTTAGCTGACGGTAATTGTGTATTCGTCCCCTCGTCTTGCGTGTACGTAATATTAGCGTGCGTTGGCGTTGTTCGCGTTGGCGCCGTCCCCGACTTCGTTAGCCTCCTCGTACGTGCAACGGCGCGAGAGCGCGCCCGAGCTTACATCGGCGAGAGATGCCTCGATGGCCTCGTCGGAAGAGCCCAAATATTATTAAAGAATTACACGGTCCCTCGCTCGGATGAACGCACAGTGGGACGGACGTGTGTACACTGTAGCCGGAGCTCCGGTTATTAAATTAATAAAACAAGAAGCTCGGATGCCGTGGAAGTCTCCGCTGTTTCCGACACAGCGTTCGGGGACGTTAAATTCACCGTGCGATCGTTATTAAATCGCTTCGGCGATCAGTTGGATATTCGGTGGCTCTTCGGGTTACCCGATTCCCCCGTTGCCGGTCGACCGTTCAACTCGGTTATTAATCGGCATCGTTCCCCGCCACGACGCTGATTCGCCGATGGAGCTCTCGCGGTCTCAACGCCCCCGCGCGCCGCTACTCGTCGGCCTCGTTGTCATTGCGCTTTATGACCGGACCATTATTCTTCCCCGGTCGCTCTACTGATCGTAGCTCCACGCGCCATGAGTCATCACGTTGCGACGATAAATTCATGAAAATTTTTTCTAACTCGTAACGAGCCTACGATCGATCGAGCTTTAATTACGCGGGACTTGACGAACATTTATTGTTCACAAAAGATCACCATTCTTTTTCTTCCTTCTTTCGCTGACGGAAAAAGAAATGGTAAAGTTGACTAGAAATAAATTGTGGATTGAAAAAAATGTTTCACGGAAATACACTTCTCATGAATTCCTGGATGTTTGGGTTAATTTATCGGGCTGGATATCTTGTTCTATATCTTAACGGGATCGAAGATATCAAGCGAGACATCGAGCAGGATTGGATGTCTTTGTCGACTTTACTTGATATCTCCGAATTATATTTTCGATACTTGTGATGCGAGTGCAGCGGTCGATGAACCGAAACGTTGGCATTTAACTGCGGCTGCGAACTACCAATCGGCGCATTAATTAACTATTAACCCTTCATGGTAACCCTGGGTAGAATCCATACAGCGAGCACTTTACCATATCTACGGAGTATCAGGTTCAAATTTTAGGCAAAAATATTTAAAATTCACGGAGTTATGATTTGTGTGAAAGAAAGTGAACTTTTTTCCGTTTTTTCTTCTTTATGATTTTTTTTGCATATGTTGCCATTTGATTTCTCACAAACTTTTTTCGTACTTCAACTAGAATGTTTGAAGGACGTTCTGTAATTTTTTTGAGATTTTTCCGACCGATGGTTTGGTCACAATGCTGGTTCAAAAATGGACCGGGAAGAATCGATCCAGTGTGACCACGAAGGGTTAATCAACACAAACATTGTATAAAAACCAAAACTGCTTAGAATAAGGATTTCATTACGACATGTAGGGGAGAGCGGGGCATAATGGGCCAACGTGGCAAAACAGGGTTTTTGGGCAAAACGTCATTTTCCAATAATTTTTGGATCGGACAAGGTGGCGAAACTGGGCAAAAAAACCTGACGTATCCGATAGGGCGAATTCGGGCATCCAAAAATTATTGGAAAATGACGTTTTGCCCAAAAACCCGGTTTTGGGCAAAACGTCATTTTGCCCCGCTCTACCCTAATTATATTACCACAATAAATTTTTGAAGAGAGCCAGCAATTTCGCCGAAACGTTAAAATGAAGATGCACGAGTACGCACACGATTCTCCACCTTACGAATATTTATTTATTATTATTTATTATTAATGACGGGCTGGGCCCAATTACTTATATGCCGATTGGTCGCCCATAGCCGCAGTTAACTGCGGTACTGTTATGCAGGGAACTCAGCGATTCATGGGCAGCAGGGTACAAACTTTAGTTTTTACTTTAGCCGTGTCCGAGTGACGTCGAGCGCCCGTTCGTCCGTGAAATTTCCGACACTCTCCGAATTCCAGCCCGAAATGCTTCGCGTCTCGAGAACATCGGTATAAAGGGCCCGCCGGTCACGCCGGGGGTAAACTCGCGTAAGCAATTATCCTGCGGTGGTTCGCTCGGGGCAGCGCCATGGTGGGCCGCCAGCAGGACCATGGGGGCATGCCATTGCCCCGGAATACGTTACAGCAGTCGGGGCATTCCTTATTCGACTGGCTGATGTTGCGGAGTTCTCTCTCTCCCGTCCCGCGGGATCGTTTCCGAATTAATGCATAGCCCGTGGCTGGAATACTGTTGCATTGTACGAGCGTTGGCCGGAGCAACGATCGTGCGGTGGCGAGATGGTGGCTAGTCTCGGACCGACTTCGAGTCGACTTGAGAACCAATTATCGAACGATCCCTCGCCCCGCTCACCTCCGCTGTGTCGCGTCCCTCCGCGAACCACCTGAGCTTCCCGGCTTGCCCGGCAACGCCGTTGAACGCCCGGCCACCCTCCGGCCGCCTCCCCCGGAGAACGAGAGCTCCGGGGGAGAGTTCTTCGCGATATACGCCGAGATGACGCAGAAGCCGGGCCGAGGGGGACGTCGAGGGCGCGAGGGGGATTCGCCGGTACGGAGAACGCTCCGAAGGGAGAAACCTGGGAGGGAGCTGAGACAGCAACTTGCGGCTGGGAACGATTATCTAATCCTACCAGTCGCAGTTCCGAGGAGGCAAATCTAATTTTGCGAAGCTGCAACGCGACCTCTCTCCACGTCGTGCTTCGAGTCGCGTCGGCTCAAGGCGTGTTTGCCGCCGGAGACGAGACCGATCGACTCACACACACTGGGCAAGTTCCCGTATCGGCGGAATTCGATTCCCGACTCGGAAAGACAGCGATACTCGATCGGCGATAATTCATCGCGATGTTCGTCGCCGTCGGGCGGAGTTCGATTGGGATCGATGGAAATTGAGACACCCCGAATTCGCGATTGATGCGCCGGCCTTTTCCTGCGACGCCGATCCGCTGTATGAGCGGCACGATCGGTAGCGAGTTAATGCGAATTGGCTGAGGATAATCCAGTCTATTCTTCGCATGAATTATCAAGCAATTATCCGTCCGTATGTTCAATGACCCGATAACTCCGCGATAAAGGAATCCGCGAACTAACGGAGAGATCTCGGAAGAAAGAAAGCAAGATATATATAATCTGGCGTCTTCGGAGTTCCATAAAAGACACTTTGCTCCGTCCCGCGGGCGCATCCGCTGTGATCGAGACGGTAGCAAGACGGAACACCGGGGCAAAACGGACCCACAATTCCCGATCTAACTCTTTTGTTTCATGTCCCAGCGAAAAGAACATCGGTAAAAAATAGTCCATCTTCCCCCGGTTGTCCGTCTTGCCCCGTCAACTCGCGCGATCGGAACGGCGGCTGGGAGGAGCGGCAACCATTCGATGTAGATAAAGGGGAGCCAGAAATTGAGGAAGGTAAATTTTTCGTTCGACTCCGCGAAAAATCGCTCGCAGGTCGAACGAGCTATTGTGATCAATGCACCGGATGGGAAGGAAGAGAAATAAGGGGAGAGAGGGGAAAAAGTAGGACGTCGACGGTATTATGGAGCGATAAGGCAGTCCCGCTAGCTGCGGTTCGCTCCTTCGATAGCTCTTCCCATCGTCCTCTCCTCCGCCGATGTATGCGGTCTGCGCGGAAGTGTGGTCCATACCGATACCCTCCGTACACACACAGCGTGCGGCTGCCTCCTAGCAGTCGAAGAGAAGAGACGCGAATTGAACAGAAGCGAAGCGAGGCGTTAGAGCGTGCGTTTACCCTCGCAGCCAATTTCACTCAATTGCGGTTGCACATGTTCCCCGCGTACCGACTATATCTCCTCGTGAATGTCGTCGGAGCGTTGTCTCTCCGACGTTGACGAGGATGAAGTCGAGGAGGAGGAGGAGAACGAGACGACGCGCTCGCACGCACCAAAGACGAGCAGCTCTTTCGTCACAATCTTTCCCTCACCCACATGCTCCGCAATCGACTTCGTACATTGCGCCACGAATGAGAGACCAGGAACGAGTGGCGACTGACCACTTGACTTCGTGACCCACCCACATATCCGACGCGGTCCCGAGAGTCCGAGGAGCATCGGGCGAGGAGCGAGCCCGGGGAAAAGGGAATAACTGAGCAGCAGGCAAAGTACACGAAAGAGCCCGCGATAAATAAACGAGAGAAGAGGAACTCTTTATGGGATAAAGGATAACGAGTCTCTCCACCTCGTTTAATATCTGCAATGCTTAAATTTACGACAATTTGCGTCAATTTCTTCTAATTGCACGTTATAATTCAGCGAGTTGGTGAGGGTCGCGGGGAGAAATTGGGTTTGTTTGGTTCGATACAATTTGCAGGCACGGGGGGCGGTTTGGGTTTTGGGGGTTCGCGGACGAAAGGTGAAACCGCAAAATGTAACGAACGAGCACCGAGGGGCGGGGATGCGCGTGTGTGTTGCACCGTTGAAAATCGGCGAGAAGAGCGCGTGAGGAACGATGCAGCGGTGCACCTAACAGAAATATAAATAACCGGAGGGGAGGGGGGGGGGGGGTTAAAATATAAATTTCCGCGGTGGAATACAGTCTCAGGCTCGGTCGCACGCGCGGCCGGGCGCCCAGCGGGGCAGAGAGAAACGCGCGTTGCGGCGAGCCCGTCCGAATTTATCGCTCGCTTAATTAGCGTACAAATAACACGATTAATGGCGGCGGTCGGGATGGTATTGTCGTGTTTACCGTGACAGGGCACCACCGGCTATCCGCAAAAGCCCCCGGACCTGAACCGTCCTTCTCCCGCGAGCTCTCCGCATCGTGACGTTCGCTCGCCACCGGTGCATGTATATAACGGCGCAACCCCACGTCGCCTCGGTCGCCGCCTGTCCGGCTGGTTGACTGCCGCACGCTGGAAACGACGTGTCCCTCGACCTCTCGTACCTTTCGTCCCGCTCGATTCTACGGCTCGCGGTTGTGAATAAAAAATTACCATCGAGATCCACCGCTCTCTGCTGCAGGGGGGGGGGGGGTGGCACTCTGTAATAAATTTTCTCGGACCATCGCTGTCTCGATCCCCGGGAGAACGAGGCTCGAGCCACGAGTCACCCGTTTTCCGGAAGTCCCGGCTACGAGAATCTTTCGCTGTCGCACGGATGCTCCGGATTATTCAGCACTAGCAGGTTGTTGCGGCTCGGGAGCTTGGCTGCCTCGCTATAGAATATGAAATTTAGAAACTGGAAATTTGCCAGAAACACTTCACTGCTGGTTCGAAAATCTGACCTCCCGACCGGAAGTGACGCCGTGCCGGAAATATGTCGCTTCTAGCTCGAAAATCTCATTTTTCAACCGGAAGTGACGTCATACCCGAAACACGTCACTTGCGGTGTGAAAATCTCATTTCACGCTATGACGTCACTTCTGGTCGAAACGTGAGGTTTGCAAACCAGGAGTGACGTACTTCCGACTCGATGTCACTTCCGGTTGGAGAATGAGATTTTCAAACCGGAAGTGACGACTCTCTATTTTTTTCAAGCTGAACACAAATCAATAACGATTTTTTTCTCTGCAGATCGATTAAATATTTATTTCTGAAATTCCCGAACTCGCCCTTGTATTATTGTTTTCCCGTTCTTCTTTTGTTTGGTTTCTTTTTCATCGACGAGGCAAGCCAGACGCAATTTTATTTACCTCGAGTGTATCGAGGTAAATAATCGAGCGATCGTTGTACGTTCGTTTCAGAAATATTACCGGGAGGGATTTAAAAAAAATTCAAGGCCGAGAAATACATTGCTACGGAGGGTCTGAGAGGCTTGCGCTGCCCGCACAATGCCGAGCTGGTAGTCATTGTCTCGACTCCGGGCGGGCAGTCTGGTTCGCCAAAGCGCAGCTAGCATACTCCACCGTTACCGCTCGCACTCGCTCTGCCCCCCAGCTTCTTACCCTCCTGCGTAACCAAGCCTTATTAATTAATCTGGTAATTATTAAACTAATTGCCGGCTTAATTGGCCCGACGGAAAGGACGCGAAGCTATAAGGCCTGCATAACGAACACACCCTCCGCCCACCGGACTCTTTAACGCTCCTAACTCGAGTCTCGTGGTCTCTGCTTTCCTTCCTTTCTTTCGATTCCTCGACCAGACCCGGGTCGCTCAATTGTCGGAGTGCCCAAGGTTTGGCGTTGGTACGGGCGTTTTGTGAACGACAGCAAAAAAAACGAGGAAAATAAAGCCACTCATTACACGTCTGCACAAATAATACGGAAAATTAAACAAAACGCACGCATTCCGCACCCGCGGGATTTCATTATTTTCGCCTCTAGACACATGATTCAGCAATTTTTCTCTCTTTATTCGATGTTTTTATTATTCCGAGCGAGATTACCAGCGAAACGACATGTATGTTTTTGGGACAAAGGGGGGGGGGGGAGCGTCGGGTAAGCCCCCGGAGGATGCAATATAAGGACCGGTGAGGGGCTCGGAGGTTGCGATGCGTGGAGAGAGGGTCGAGTCAACGAGGGTACGACCCGGTTGGGAAAGGGTTGTCCCATTGTATGACGGTTAACTACTGCTTAACCGAATACAAAGGGTGGAAACTCGCCTAAAAGCACCGTGGAATTATTTAAAAAGCTCCGGTTATTGCCGTCCCTCGGTTTCCCCACCGGTGCGATCCACCGGCAGCATCGCCGACGCGGCGTCCGCCCCGGCGAACCCTCTCGAGCGACCCAACTTTTCGCGAAACAGCCGGCCGGCCCCCGCTGAGCCAGACAATACTCGAAACGAAAATGCGGGAGGTGAATGATTGAAGAAACAAAGGGAAGAGCCCGAGCCCCTCTTTGTGTCCTGTCCGGGTACAGAAAATTCATCGGAATCCTTTCGCCTCTCCGTCCGCGGGGAAAATGACGATAACGCTCCGAGAGACACGGCTGAAAGGCCAGTGTCACGGCAACACCGGAGATCGATCGAGCGAGAAATTAAAAGGGATCGAGGGGAAATAAAAAAAAAAAATGAAACGAATAGATAATCACAGGAGATAAAAGAGATCGATGCGACGGAGAAACGGACGCACGAGACACCCTCACCGTTCGAGGCCCTTTCGCTCGGAGACTCGAGTTATGCGGGTTTGATGTATTCAGCAGCGGGCCTCGCGGCTTTCCATGTAACCGAGAGCGCCTCTCAATAATTTTGCCTCGCCCTCTTTCCCGTTCGAGCTCATCGATGCTCCTCGCTATGGCGAGAGCCAGAAAAGAGAGGCTCGAACCGTCACCCGGGGATCGAAGGCTTCCACTCGAATCTCGAGCAGCGAAGCCGCGAGCGGGCCGGGGGCGGGGAGCCTATTATGATTTTAGAGCGGAACGCTCTGAGGGCCGGGAATTATTTAGATGGAGTACAGGGACGTCCTCCTCTTACGGGGGGCAAAAGGGACGAAACGAGCCAGAGTGATGAGGGAAACGCGCAGTTGGAGACAAAAGCTGGAGGGGGTCAGAGAGGGCACACACAGAGACCGTCGACGCACGTGAAATTAGGAGGAATCGTCGGGGTGGATTTATTCAAGAGGATTGCGCGAGCGGTTTTCCCCGAGGGTGGTTGGATAGCCGGAGAGGAACGGTGGGGATGGGAAATTCTCGTGGACAATGGCTCCGAGCTTTGTGTGTCTCTTTCGCTGGATGGCCTCTCGTGCCCCGCGTCGTTGTTATAACACAAGCTAGCGGGTTACGCGATACAGAATTCATGAAAATTCCAATGAGGGGGTATGCTCGACGACCCCCGGCAAATAATCATCGTTATTACATGAACCTCGTTACCGAACGCTATTAATCACATGAACGAGGTACGGAGGGGGGTGGGGGGGGGGGCGGAGACCCCGTTGCGTGACCGGAGGACGAAACGAAACTGCGGATAAATAAATTGATTGGCACACATTCGGTCGGAAACGAGAGCATTGTCGGCTAATTGCGAATGCCGATAGCTGGATACAATGAAAGCGGAAAAAAAATTGTTGGGTATATTTTAATGGGGGAGAAATATTGGCGGGGCATATCCGGGGCGGATATCGAAGCGAAGAATTACATTTAATATTGGGGAGTTTAATAATTTATTGTATTAAAATAAGCAGAGGAGAATGCAAATCAATAAATTCAACGAATGTGATCAATTGTTTGTTGTATCAACGACAACATTTGGTATTAGTGGTAACGTTACCGTGCTAAACAATTTATTACATTGAATTTAAGTAATTCAATAAATGATGAATCTTATTAATGATTTTCTGTTTCTGTGATAATTTTTTTAACAGGCGATAATGTAGATTCGAGGACAAAATTGAATAATTTATTTTGGCCGTTGTGTGCTGAAGAGTTTATTACATTGAATAAGTAATTAAGTAAATAATAGATCTTATTAGCTCCATCAATGATAACCTTTTCTCCGATAATTTTGGTTAATATAAGACATGTGAGATCCGAGCACAAAATTAGATAATTCGTTTCGTCCGTTGCAGGTGACTGTTTAAAGCTTCAGAGGCTCGAAGTGCCGACGGTCGTAGATCCGAGGTGGGAAAAGATAGCTCTGCGCTGCATCTACGATCTCGGCAATGAGGAATTGTACTCGGTTAAGTGGTACAAAAACGGCGACGAATTCTTTACCTTCATGCCATCCACCTCGCCCCCGGGCCGTCAATACGACGTCGAGGGTGTCAAGGTTGACGTTGGACGGAGCGACAGCAAACAAGTCATACTGCTCGGACAGGCACACTCTCCGACAAGTAAATAGCACGTTTTTTCTTCAATTTTTATCGATTCAACCCTTTCGATCCAATTATTTATTTTCATGCCGATAATTGATTTTTGTAATGCATGCATGAGAACTTTTCGCGCCTGCGAGGCGTGGCAAAACCTTCGTGTAAAGTCCGCTTTCTCGCACTAGTGTCGCGAATTTCTATTTTTTAGTAGTAGTAGTGAATTTATTGGCTATAAATAACGTGCAACAGTTTTTAGTACCTAAAAATTATTATCTTATCACGTATATTCCATATTGGCAATTGGTCATCAACCGAAGTTCTGCAGCCAATATTTTTTCATTTATGCTACAAACTACGCCCAAATGTCCGCAGAGAGAATAGATTACGCAGGCAGTTACGGTTGCGAGGTTTCGGTCGAAGGCCCGAGTTACTCGACGGCATTTGATTCCGCGAATATGAGCGTGGCCGTGCTGCCGCACCAGGATCCGGCCCTCGAGGGTATCAGACTGAGGACCCACTACGACGTCGGCGACATTCTCAACGTAAACTGCACCTCCGCACCGAGTTACCCACCGGCTGTTCTGTCGTTCCTGCTCAACCACAAGGAGGTCTGCAATCATCATAAAAAAATCTACATATATATATATTAAATAAACAACGTGAATTAATTAATTTATAGTCGGATGAGCGTTAATTTAATCGGGAACATTTTTCACTTTGCCACGGACGATACAAATAACTCGGAGCCCTCGTCATTCGCCCCCGAAGCGCTTGATGTTAATTACACGGTTAAATTTATCGCCAATATTTCGAGGGTAAATTTTAGTGGACAGGGTACGCGCGCCGAAAATCGTAAACGCATTTGTTACATAATTCGGTGTCGAACGGAGCCAAACACGCACGAGGCGCGGAGAGCCGTTAGTTTTGATAATAGCTGAATAAACACGCGACCACGGGGGATTTTAACTTTATTCTCTCGGCTCCGCGATTTAACAAATGGGCTCGTGGACGTGATAGAATCGGGCGGGTTATGTGGAATTTCGATCGGGAATTTACCTGTGTATTATAGTTTACACGGTGCGAGAGGGAGAGAACGGAGATATATAGAGAGAGATTGATGAATTTCAATGGAGCGCAATTAATATAGTATAAACCGTGGAGGCAAGAGAATTCAATCGGAAAATCGAATCCCCAGGATAGCATGACTAGGTGACCGGAGATAGAAATTTGTTTTTTAATTTTCAATCACAAAGAGTGGTAAACCTCGGGGGACGATGTACCGTCATCGTTTCGCGATATCGTGTCATATATTATATCGTCGACAGCGATTTTCATTGTTTTTGATTTAATCGAAGTGAATAACTGACGAGAAAGTTCTCGCGCTCGATAATAATTTGTGGTCTCGAGGACGTTTACCCCATACGTTGAATATAGATTCTCCACGCTGCACCCTCGATAATGATTGACTGTACTAATCAGAAAAGTAATTCTCCCTTGTCCGAGAGTTTAATCGAGATTTTAATTTGAAAAATAAATTTATGGACGAACTCGCGTCGTTCATTTCATCACGTCATTCAATTTCATCTCGTTAGGAAAGGCGTTATGAAAATTACACTCCAGTCCGGTACGCGATGAATTCCAACGAAACTCTATCAGAAGTCTCCATGTCGATTCATATTGCGGACAAGTAGACTCGTTGATCGAATCGTATACGTGTCGAATAGCACGGAAATGGGGTAAAAGTAACACTAATGCTCGGATTTAACTGTTCTACGACACAATTCTGCAATCTATTCAAATTTATTTCACGAATTATAAAGATAATATGCATATAATTATACATTATATGCATAATTATGGAAAAAAATTATAAATTTTTTTCCAAGATCTGTTTTTGAAAATATTGCAATGGTCCCATAATTCTTTAACTTGACTAGATTCGACAGACATTCTTTCACACGCCAGCGTCCGATCTTTCACTCGTAGTCATATTACATTCATTCTTAAGGGAACACGTCACAGGTCGCCATTTCAAAAGTGTTTAAAAAATGTTTCCCTCAAATGTTTAAAAAACATTTCAACGAAATCTGAAAGATTGCACCACAAACTCAAATTGCTTATACACACCCGCATAAATGCGGAATCATTCGTAGAAATATTTTGGCCAAAAATGAACTTTATAATATTCCAAAATATTTTATCAATGTGTTTCGGAAATTTTTCAGATGTGTTGGAAGATTAAATATCTTTGAAATATGTTCTGATTTTCGTTCCTGAAATATTTAAGTAACGTTTCGTTGCTTCAATTCAATATTTGCTTTAATACATTTTTTTATAATGTTCGCATCTTTCGTGTTTGTTGACAGATCAGCAAAGCCCTGACGAGGCCTCTGCCGAGCGTGGGACACATCGAGGGCAGCGTCGTCTCCACCACGCGTCTCGGTATATCATTCAAGCTCGAGCGCGATCATTTTCCCGGTGGAAATCTGAGTCTGATATGTCGATCCAGTCTTCCGGGGGTGCCGGGTGCAGAGGTCCGGAAGTCGGAAGCAGTCATCACCCTCGCTGCCAGTAACCAGAGACTCGCTCAGGAACCACCCAAGGCCGCAGCTTCGACGAATCACGAACCTATCTTCCTTCGAATTTTCACACTCGCGATAACTCTCCTTCACCTTCCGCTTCCCGTCACGTCGTAAAGATTATTTCCGACCCAGCCACGTGTGCGAAACGAACGAATAGAAAACTGTACGTGAGAGCAAAAAAAAATCTAATTTAAAACCGACGAGAGAGAAAATGCGATAGCAATACATACATAAATGTGAAGAAATAAAAAACAAACGAAAGAATAAAACCAAACGAAAAACCAACTAGCAATGTAAGTTTCGAGATAATCGATGTGAAGAGCGTGCGAAAGAAAAGAGTCAGATATGAGAGAGAATATTATTCGCGGTGATGTACATAGTGTATGATTGGACTAACTAGAATTGTGATTATGGATTATTAATAAAGATAATTGAAGTGATAAATGTTTCCATAAAATCAGACTTGGTCAATCAATTTTTATCGAGAATAAACACTGATATATATCCGATAAGTTCTGCTGGCGGAGATTCGAAGGCACCTTCCGCGTAAGTTAAAGATTTTTCTTGGCACAAATCCAATTTGGATTGGCTTTGCTGGATCGACGATTTCGACATATTTGCCGGGAGAGTATATGCTCGTTGAGCTTCTCAAGATTGAGAAATTCATTTGGAGCGAAGAGGCGGGTTGGCTGCATAGGTGGCATCGACGAACGTTTCAACTAGGTCGAGTACATTCGTTTGACGAGCACGGAATAGCGATCGTTGCTCGAAGGGGCCACGACAAATCGATTCATCGCAAAACATCTTCGACGATTTCACCGAGCACAACCGCGTCTCGAACGCTGCAGCTGCTGCTGATGATGCTGGATTCTCGGAGAGCTTTACAACGTTTCCGGTGCTCGTTATGGCACGTGTATTGTCATGCCCATTAGGACGACAATGCGATTTGGTTTTGTGGTCAATTCGCAAGATGCTTCTCTGTCACTACCCACATTCGAGATAAATTCCGGAGAAAATTTTTTAATATTCTCTGAAACATAATTTTCAATATGAAAATGTAATTTTTCGACTGGAAGTGACGTCATACCCAAAAACGTCACTTTCGGTTTGAAAATCTCATTCATTCGACCGGAATTGATCGAAAATACGTCATTTCTGGTTGAAAAATGAGATTTCCTAACCGGAAATGACATATTTCCAGTATGACGTTACTTCCAGACGAAAGATAAGACTTGTAAACTGAAAGTGACGTATCTCCGGTGTGACGTCACTTCCGGTCGAAAAATGAGATATTCAAACCGGATGTGGCGTAACAAAAACAAATTATCAGATATATGTTATTTCAGAGCATATGATATCATTTTTTTTTTTTTAAATAAACCACGATGAGTAGTCGGAGTTTCGACGTTGATTGGCTGTTAACATAGCCGTCGCATGAATTCTCCAGTCATACATATGAGAGATGGGAGTACCTAGTGATGTTAAGAGTGCTGGCGCTAAGGGTGGATTCCTGCGTTTGTATTATGCACGCCCGGTATTGTCCCGCTGCCGATGGGACACACGGTTCGGTACACAACGAGGAGTCGGCATACACAGCGACCGTGTACGCAGAGATAGGAGAGTACGGTTGCACCGCACGGTGCAGTCGTATGCTGGATAACACACGGTCGCAGAGGCTTCTCTTCAGGCGCGCCGCGGTTTCACGATGCTGCCACTCACGATTGTCCTCATTTCTGTGCCGTCGGGTGTACATACCGAAACTGCTCTCACCTTTGTGCGGGTGGGAGCGAGGGGGACCCCGTTCTCCCAGTCGCATACACTCGTTTTCATAACCGGAGCGAGTATTCGCCCACAACGACGCGTCGTAAGCCCTCCCTCCGTCGCGCTCGCAGCACCCGACCAAATCTTTTTATTTTACGTTGCCGTTGACAACACGGTACATATTTCTGTACAGAATGAATGAAGCAGAGATTTTTGTTGCCCGAATTCGTAAAAAGGCAATACAAAAAAAAATTCCAAAAAATGGCACAGCATCCCCAGATGAAAAAGGCACGTGTAACTGTACGCTGCAAAAAAAGAATTTGCTCGCGGGCTGCCAAGGAAAAAAATTATTATTTCAATTCTACTTTCGATTCTTACAACTCCATATTATATTGAAACAACGACTGCAAGACTGCCAAAGCCATCCAGTCAATTAATTATCCAGTTGAACTTATTCATCTTATCGTTTCAATCCGGTCCGCAATTGTAAGAATTGAAAGTAGAATTGAAGTAATAGTTTTTTTCGTCGGCAGCCCGCAAGCGAATTTTACTTGACTCATTGATATTTTTTTTTTCAGAGTAATATACCATTGTATTCCACGGTAATTTTTCTGGAATACAAGAAACTGCGAACGGTGCAAAAAATGAATTACAATTCAGGACTTTCCCCCAACTAAAAACTCGACGCAACAGATGGAGTGTACATAAGAGCGTCGAGCGAGGAGACGCGTAGCGAAGGATTTGGCCGAATCTCCTGCGATACAGTTCGAAGGGCTGAGATATAAGGTATTTCGGAACTTTTCGGCGCAAAGGGGGGCCCCGGCGATAGATAAAACGTCTATAGTCGGTATCACGGTGTAGGCGGGATGTCAAGGGTCCCCGTCGCTCGTGAAGAGCGTAACAGGTGATCTACTTTACGGTGCGCCGTCAATCCCATCGGGGTGTTCGCAGCCCGTGGCTTATTCCGCCGGAGCCGGTCCTCGGCGCTTCTGGGTCGAGTCGCGTTTGTGCGGTCGTGCAAGAACCCCCGCAGTCAGCCAGCCGGCAGCGACATCGCGTATTCCCTCGTTCGTTCAATTTCGTCCCCGTCTCGCGTTCGCATTCCCACGTACAAGAGAATCCTTTCATGCGAATTGAGAGGGACCGGCGAGAGAGACGCGGTACACACATATACACACATATACATGCGTGTGTGTAGACACACATAGAAAGAGGCGTCAGGGAAGCGACAGAGTATTTCGATGGAACATCCGCCGGACGGAGAGTGAAAGCCGTGCGGTGCGGGCGCGATCGTACGGAAGAGGAAGCAGTCGGAGCGGCGTGGCTCCCCCCCCCCTCCCCCCTCGTGCAGCGTGTTTCATTGAAACGATGAAAAGTCGACCGAGTGACAATTACTCTCGCTGACCCTTCGAGCGCTATCTCAACCCTGACGATTTCTCTCGCCTCTCAGTCCCCGTATCGCTCCGAAGATCCAGGGAACTTCTTCCGATTGCCCTCGACCGACGCGAACCACCCGCACGGACCTTGGCCTCGACACTTCCCCGCACTTCCCAATTTTGTAAATCGACTGCCGTCGGCCTGTAACAGATTCGCCCACTCAGGGCTCGACGAAGCGAGTATCGATGTATCACTGTGAGTCTGCTCTATCAATCGAAATTAACTTCGGGGAGGAGAGAGAAAGCGGGAAGCTGATTGGGAGCGTCCGGGATTCGATCTTACACAGTGCAACGAACGCTTCCAGGGAGATATTTTTTTTTTTCGTAAAAAGAAAAATTGAGATTTCAATGTCAGAATACTTAAAATAGTCTAAAACGTCGAGAAATATGATTTTTAGCTGGCGTCCGGATGTATGTGTGTGTGTGTATGTGACAGAGTTGCATCGGTTGAAATTTGGTACACTAGTACGGCGATTACGTAGTTTTTTTTTTAATGCATTCATTTTTTTCCCCATCTGGAATCTTCATGACGTTGATTACCATCCAACCTACTGTACATTTTTTTATCCCTCTATCTATCGAGTGAATAAGGCAATCGACGCGATCGCAACAGCCCAACTATCCGCGGATCACCTCGGACTGCTATCCGAATCGGCTTTCCCTCCGCGCCGTTCCGGTTATCAACGCGTCCATCCATTCAATTAATTATCCAGTTGCACTTATCCCGTGTACTCTCCGTACGATACACTCTGTGTACGGTACCGCGAGTATATAGTGTTCGACAAACGCATCGGGGGAATAATCCTCGAATTTACCGTTAACAGGACACGAGTTCCATTTCATTATGATACAGGGGCGGTGGGGGACCGCGGGGAGAGTTCGTCGGATGGCGAATGCCAAGAGTAGAAACGCATTACCGGCCGGATATGCGCGAGGGGGACCGACGAACCTGCGCAGTAGATCCAGTGCGAGAACGACGGAGAGAAGTCGAGTGGGCCGAGAGTTTGCGAGCAACCTGGAAACAGGATATTCTCGCGCCCGATTCTCCGTGTGTGTGCGTGTGTGTGTGTGTGCCTCGTGTTTCGTCGTCGTTCCGCTGCGCCTCTGTTTCTGCTGTTTGCCCGCAGCGCGTGGAAAACCTATGTGTACAGGGGGGTTTACGATGTGCCAACGGTTGTACATAGCCAACCCCGAAACCGCCCCTTGCGGATCGCTTCGCTCTTCTGATATGTAATTCCTAGTCGTCCAAACCTTCCGCATGTACACCTGCTCCGGGCCTGCTCCGGAGATTATGCTCACCCGGTTTTTGGCCCCGATGCGGCGGCGTGTTGCACCGAGGTCTCGGGGCTCGTGCATGTGCACATGACGCCGGCGAAGCCCAGGAACCGGGATCTGGCGCACGAAACAGAGAGAGTGTCCGGAGCACTCGGCTGTGCAGTCCGCGGCTGATTCCCCTCCGGCTTGCACCCTGTCTAGTTTCACTCCCGAGGGCGCACACGGAAAACCCCTCGCCGACGAGATGAACTGCGCCTCCCTCGGGCCTCCTTCTACCCTCGGCCTTTAACATGTTAATAGACGATCCTCCGTTCGGGAGTCGGATATGGACATACACGTGCGGCGCTGGGAGGTTCGGGCACCGTTACTCTCGTTACAGTTGTTTGCACAGTCGAACGATAGTGTGGTTCAACGGGCGCGTATACACGAATAGGTGGCTGCAGGCCTTAATTGTATACTCGCCGAATTGTGGGTATAGCGTAACGCAATATCACGTAGGGGAGAGTGGGCCAAAATGGGACAGTGGGGCAAAACCCAATTTTCCAATCATCTTTGGATGGGACAGCGGGGCAATGAAAATACAGATTTATTGATGGGGCAAAATGGAGCGTCCAACAATTATTGGGAAATTGAGTCTTGTCCCACTGTCCCATATTGTCCCGCTCCCCCCTATATGTTTAGGTGAAAAGCAGGCCTTGAGTTGTTTGATTCATCGAATGGAATTTTAATTCTATTCTATTTTAGCTCATAGAATGGACTTTACGTAATTCCATGGGGTAAATATCAAAACATCAGTGTTATCTGCTTACAGTAAAAAAAAAAAATTAAATGATACGCTCACCCTCCTTCGTTGCAATATTGGCTGCTATTCGCCAGAGACTCAAAGGCATGGAGGGTCGTGAAACACGATGGAAGCTGCCGGTAAGTTCGTGCAGAGGTGAGCTTACCGTAATGTTTGCATAGACGGGAAGAGACAAGAAGAATCGCCAGCGGCGCGTTATTCGAGCGTGAAAATTGATACTGTACTTTGTGCTCTTAACACAGTAGGTGACAAATAAACCGTACGCATACATCAGCATGAACGATGCAGACACGGAAGCCCACGTCGGTGTACCGGCTCCCGATAGCCGGCTTCGTGGCTGCAGCGTACTGAGAGTAATTTAATTTCGCTGCCAGGCCAGCCTCGTTCGGTACCCGATGCGTTATCCCGTCACTTTAATCTCTTTCGCGTACACGTTCGAATTTAATCCCCCGACTCGGCCGTGGTGGGTGTCGGGCCGCGCGATCCTCAAACCGACCGTGAAGGCGGATCCCGATGGTCGAAATATTTACGATACCGCGCGGCGACTCTTCCTCCAACACAATTTCCACAGAGCTCATGATACCATGATATTTTCCCCTTTGCGGGATATTTGTTTCCTTCGTTTTAACTCCCTCGCAGTAACGGCCGGGTAATTCCGTTGAACCTTGCCTTTCCGTTGAACCAGGAGCAGCACAGAGAGAATTCGTAACGGGATAAGAAGGATAGAGGGTGAGGGTGCTGAATATGGACCAGTTCGTCCATCATTGATAGCCGGGCTAATCGCGCTGGTCCATATCACCCACTCTCATTCCAGATGGTACCGGAGGACGCCCGGTTAATACTGTCGTCTCTGTATCGGTTCTCTTTATACCCCTCCGCTCTCCCTCGCGAAATGCCTTTCCGCAGCGTCCCGCGAGCTTTGTTTCAACGCGGTGTTTACAGCTACCGTCCACTGTTCCAACAACCCCCGTGGCAACGGGGATACGCTCTCTCGACGGTGTCCAATTCTCGAACCGACGACCATAGGCGGGCGTACAAAGGGCCGCGCGAGACTCCTCGAAGCCTTTTTCACGCGTCGCAATAAAGGCGGCGCGAGTTGTTTGGCATCCACGTGCTCGACGATACCGGTGCACTTCCGTGCACTGACCTACACCGTTTCACCCTCTGACGCTCACGAGTACGTGCACACCCTCGCGCTTCGCTCTCTTTATCAACGGTTCTATAGATCGAGCGGGTGGATACTATTGCTTTCTCTGTGGCTCTTTTTTTTTTTTTGCTTTCCTCGTTTTTCTCCCTCGTATTCGGCACCGGCATCAAGCCGGTCTCCTCCTGCTCTTTCTGTGTTTGCTTTTTTCATCGTCTCATCCTCTTTCCGTCGGACGGTTTCTTTTCTTTTTTTTTATCTCCTCGCTCCTCACACCGCAACGTCGGTCGCGGCAGTCAGCCCGCAAGTTAATTAGTACTTCGGAGCGGTAGCAGCCCGACCCTTCGCGAACCCCGTACCCGTTGAGGGGAAAAAAGCCGGGGTGGAGGATGGGTGCCGGTTGAAAGGAGAGAATGACCGAGGGGTGCGGGGGGGGGGGGGGGCGAGACTCTCGGTCGGTGGTAGGTAGCCTCAATTTTTACGACGAGCAGGCGCTTATACGCGAAGTCGTTAACCCGCTCGTAAAGCCCATGGCAGATCGCGACTCACGGATAACCGGACGAAGCTCCGTTCTCCGGGTCCCACCCCCCAGATCCTCGCTTTTACCAACCCGCCTTCGTCCAGCGGCTCTATTTACCCCACCTCGTTCTCACTCTCTGCAACACTCGGCTGGTTGAACTACCGGCGCGGCCCGGAATTCATCCTCGGGCCGGCGGGGATTCATGAGTACTTCGCCAAACAGATCATTTGATACACGGTAAAAAGAAAAATTTTACATCCGGCAAACATCTCCTTGTCCACAATAATTTTCTTATTTTTAAGATAGAAACGTGAAAATATTAATTTACGCGCAAACAGTAAATCGCTGTTCAAATAATAAAGATTTATCTTAAGGAGGGAGTCTCGCTGCGCGCTGACTTTTTCAGATTTTTAAGTAATCGTTGATTTTTGTTCTATAAAAAAAAATAAAAAATCAACGATTACTTAAAAATCTGAAAAAATTCATACGTATTCAGA
>JAPYZC010002072.1:0-25014 GCA_030522665.1 Ichneumoninae sp. A BG-2022a
GAAAAAAAGAAAAAATGTAAAAAAAAAAAAAAAAAAAAACAGAAAAAGAAAACGTACGGAGAAAATTGTGTCGCGAAGAGCATCGGCGGAGTCGTGCGGGCTCTCGATAAATAAGGGAATGCGGCGTTAATCGGAACCAATGGGGTTGGCGGGACGCATTTACGTCACGGGAAACCCCGTATTGATCGGTCGACGACGCCAATGGGGGTCGACGCCGCGGCGCTGACGGCGTTTACACGTTCGGAGAGAAGGAGAGACCGTACAGAGAATCCAAGGCTTTTATACGCAGACGCCCACGAGACCTCGGCGAGTGTGAGAGAGAGGGCTTTCGCGTAGCCTACTGACCGAGCGCGCTAGCTTCGAATTTCGTTTCTCGGCTCAGACTCACTCTCTCTCGTACCTCGATCGGAACGCACGCGGAGCGTGACTGCATGATTTTTTATTTTTTTTTAAATTTTACTTTAACTCGCTCGTCACACCGTTGTTAAAAAAAATCGCGAGACGTTCGCCGCATTGGAGAGCGCAAAACGGACTAATCGGGGAACAAAAAAAAGCGTATACGTTAAACGCAAGTGTGAATTGGGCGGATCGAGCGCAGGCTCCTCCACTGGTACTGGTTAGATCGCGACGCACGGAGCACTGCTGTCGGCACTGCAGTAGTTGAGGGACTCTTCGGTCAGGCGTTGGTCGGAGCGCCAGTGGTGGCACTCGAGATAGATCGGACCGACGGAAATTGCTCGAAACTTTATGTAAATATGTAATTATTATTGAGACGGCGGTACAGCAGATGAATGATGATCTCCCGAGGAGGGTTCTTCGTTCGGGCTCTGAAGGACTAATCAGCCACTCGAGATATGTCCCCCTCGATGCTTCTTGAATGGAACCGACGATGCTATATAGTTTGTTTAGGCTTTTCCTTATCTCGAGGAGAGCGAGAGAGACGGAACGTACGGTACTTGAAACGACGGGAGACGAGCATCGATTACACACGCCGACGCTGTGTTTTGCGCCCGAGCGTCTTCTGGCATTCCTCCCAATGTCGTCAGTCAACCTCCGTTGCGTGGGCGGAAGAAAAAAAGAAACTTGTTTTAGGTTAAAGGGTTTCAGTCGAGGAACACTGACCCGGCCAATGCGAGAACGTCTTCTTTCATCTTAAAAAAAAAAAGAATTATAATCGATCGCACAAAATTTACAAAAAAGAAAGATCGTGTTGCAATTTTGTAAAGCGATGTAAAACGAGGCAGGGAGATGTTTTCAATGTACACTTAAATACCGAGGGCATGGGCGGACGAAAAAAATAATAATAAGTCTTCGTGAATCTTAAAAAAAACATTGAATATCAACCACGCCTCAGTTAACCCCTTCACTGTCGAAGAAACGTATTTCTCTACTGTTTTGGCCCCTATACGGGCCCCTGACAGTGAAGGGAGTAGGGCATTCTCCAGTTATAGCGCCGCTTGAATTTTCCGCGCCCGAATCACACACACACACACACACACAACATACGGACATTTTTTTTACATGTGATTTATCGATGTTTTCGAACATTTTGAACACGTTTTCATAAAAATGTTTCGAGATTTTTATGAAAAAGTGTTATGAAACGTGAAACGAGCAAAAAAATAATTGATCTTAAAACATTGAAAAGGAAAGATCGTGATATAATTTTATAGGGCGATGTACACCGAGGGGGGAGGGATTTTCGATGTACATTTAAATCCCGGGCAAAAGGGGCTGCGGCGTCGGTTGCAGTACCGGCGTTTTGTAAAAGCCTTTGTATTTTTCGTTGGTCGTACATGGACTATGCTCTAACACTGCCGAGCGACGGTTGTATGGTAGGGCGCTGACCGCAGGTACTATAGCAATCCCAGCCGAACCGCAATGCAGCGGTAACTTTGGTTCATTATACGTAGAGTAAAAGTGGACTCGCGCTTTTCGGCACTGCTCCGCTAAGCTGCACGTAAGTAGCTGTGGGCTCCAAAAAAAAAAAAAAAAAAACAGATGCAGAAAAAATGTAACAAGAATGGATTGGTAAACAGATCATTCGAATTTGTAGCGTTTGACGATCTATAAATATTTTTTTCTTCTTTGTTTTTTTTAGATTTATTTACAAATGTTGACAAACATCGCAGCACAGGATTTAGCTTAGGTTATTATATTACGTAATATGTACAATTCGATAGACCCGTTTTTTTCTCGAGACTTTAACCGGTGAAAAAACACCGATTTTTTGTTAGGTTAATATGGCTACAGGAAATTTTGCGATTTTTATATCCAATTTAGTCGATTCGATCGCCGATCCATAATTTTTTTTACGACGGAAATTGTGTACTCCGTTCATTTGTTATTTTACGATAGGTTTAATGCGGCCATAGGCCTGATCACCTGTTGTACCCGAAGTATTTCATGACCAGAACACGCGATCGTTACACGGCTATTTAGCTCTCCCTGGAAGCCCCTCCCTCCACCCCCGCCCCTCTCCCGCTCCAAGATTTTTACGATACATTTTAGTGTAACTTTTGCAAATAGCTTGATGGCACAAACGAAGTAACGTTTAGTTATAATCTCTTACGTCTAAGCTGTCACGATTACTTTGTTCTTAGTACTTAATGATGACGGAGACGGATTTACTTATTTTCTATGCAGTCGAAACCCATATTCGGGACAAACAGGTACATAGAGAGACAAACGATATCTAAAATGATTTTTTGTACATGAATTAAACTATTTTTTTACCATGTATAAAACTGCTGAGCACCGGTGTATTAATAACTGTTGCAAAAAAAAAGATTTACTCGAACTTCGACGGACACCGTCGGGTCACGGCGTGTCGCGGGCGTTACGACATTCACTCGTTTTTTTTTTAATTACACTTTCATACATTTGATCTACCTCCTGGGGACTAGTAAGAATCATTTTATCAAAGAAAATTCATCGCTGATAAAAATAACGTGCTCTCCCACATAGCACGGAAATATTTTTGAAATATTAAAAATGTTTGAAAAAAATATTTGAGAAATGTTTTAAAAAACATTTTGAAATTTTTTTTTGGCCGCTCATAAATCTTAGATTGAAATGTTTCCGAAATTTTTTTTAAACATTTCAGCGAAATATCAGAGATTGTATGACCAGTCCAATTTGCATATACACACCCGCGCATAAACACGGAAACAATCGTAGAAATATTTCGGTAAAACATGAAATAAAAAATACTTCAAAATTCTTATCACTATGTTTCAAAAATGTTGGAAGTTTAAGTATGTTTCTGAAATATTTGAGAAACGTTCCATTGAAATATTTTTATAGAATATTTCAAAATATAATTGTCATATATTTCAGAAATATTTCGCAAGATTTGAAAGATTGAAAATATTTCTAAAATGATTTCAAAATATTGCGTGCTATATGGGCTCCGGTCAACAGGGCAGTGAGAACCGATATGTAATTTTGACGACTCATATGAACTTGAAACATTTCTGTTTGTCGTGAGGTATTCGTGTTTTGAATAGAATCGAGTCGGCCCGATACTGCGTATTCAATAGCGGCATGTAACCGAATACCTGGGAGAAAAAGTTGATGCACCTGTGACGTTCCTGAAAGTGTGTGTCGTCCTCCGACAGCGAGACAGGACAGCCGGGACATCGAAATGTCCAGCGAGACGTGACCTGTGAAATAAATAAATAAAAATGAATGGATTCTTTATCGACGGCGTCGTTTCGATTCAAAGGCTTTTACCTTAACAGGCGGCTTCCTCGTTATATGCGATATGAGAAAGTTCATAGCGATGTCCTCGCAATTCATGTACTCGTCGACTTTGTCTCTGATGGCCTGCGGTAACCAGTGCGTATACAGATATGTATAATGTTTGTGAATAAACGCAGCTCCCGTGAGGACCATCGACAATTCACAGGAATAGTTCGAATTGTAGTTCCATGCGTTGTTGTAGTTCTGATCCCAGGCGTGGAAACGACCGGGAAAGCCAACGACGCGGTCTCGATGTTCCCGCCATACTCTGCAATGATAATCGATTTTTATTTGATCGGACACGAAAATACGCTCGATGTTGTATCGAAGACAAAATTGAGAAGTTCGAGACTCACCGAAAACCAAACATTATCTCGTCGTGACGGAGGTGAGCGTCATCGTCAACCGACAGAACGGCTTCGGTCTCGATAGAATCGAACGGTAGAAATCTGTTGTTCAAGCTATTCCTCGGTGCCTTTATCACCTGCAACAGGGTCAAAAAAAGGACGGTTTTAGGATGCATCACACGTACATTCCCAGCAAAAAGTGATTTTCAGTGAGAATTTGAACACTTCCTTGTGGTATAAAAATCTGAAAATATTTTTTGAACTGAATTAAAAGTGCTAAGAACATTCATTTAGTTTAATAAATATGTTTAAAAGTTATTAACAAAAAACTTTTAAAAATGTTCAATAATTAATCAGTAAATCTTTTTTTTCTCTTTTCAAATGAATTCGTTGGTTTTCTAAAAGCCGTGATGAAAATCTTTTTTAACGCCGTAATTTTGTGGTTGTGCAGTGGAATCGTGATACGGACACATATCCAAAATTCGTGCCTCTATATGGATTTTTCAAATTTTCGAAAAAAAATAATTTGAAATATAAGAAAATTCTGAAAAAATTTATATTAATTCTAAAAAATCAAAGAATTCATATAAAATGAGGAAATAAAAGGTCCTCTAATTTTTTTAACAATTTGTTAATAACTTTTTGGCACTACTATTAAGCAAAATCGAATGTCTTGACATCGTTGATACGGCTGATCTTTTTTCAGATTGTTAGCTTATCGCGAAGTACTAAGATGTTTAGCAAATTAAACTTTTGGTTGGGAATGTATGTCAGATGCATCCGTAACAAAAATGGTTGCATAGGCGGGTGTACGATGGCTTTTAAATGATTTCTTACCAGTATGGGCACTCCTATATCCGGCCATCTGAGATCCTCCAACGGTGGTTTGGGACTGTTCCAAACTACCAGTACTTTGTTCAAGTAAGGCAATCCGTAGAGTCGAGCCAACGAGTTAATGAGAACCTGCTCCCGTTCGTAAGTAAGCATAACTATTGTAAATTGCTCCCTGGGATGATTGCCGCCGAGAGACTCGCTGAACTCCTTTCCCGCACCTCCGGCACCGTGACCGATCGGTCTGAAGCCCACTTCAGATCCTGAAATAGATAGAAAAAAAGATCCGTTTATTACGTATTTTGGGGCCGTAACAGCACCGTGCCACAAGGAAAAAATCCCAAGATAAGTATACAAATCATAACAAAAATTGCGCCATAAACCAAAATACAATAAATAAAAATATAAAAAATGGAAGAAAAGTAACATTACATAAAGTAAGAAAAGTGAAAATATAGCAACATAAAGTAAAATATCGGGAGACTATGGAAAAATACAGCGCAAGCAACAAAAGCGAACGCATAATTCGGAAACAAACATTTAACATTTGTTTAATAAACAAGTAATGTCTTGCACTTCGAAGTTAACTTGAAAAAGGATTTTCTATTTTTATTGCTCTACGATTTACCGAGAAACTTTGCATCGCTGGGTAAGACCGTGTCGAAAGGTAACTGGGGATAGAGGTTGAACGGATCGACCCAGTCGTTCCATATCTCGTGTCCATGAATGAGCATCGTCGTGTAATTTCTCTTGAAAGCCGGCGACGGATAAGGAGGCTCCAGAGGACCGAGACTCTCTTCAGCCTCGGGCTCGGCGATAATCGTGTCCGATTTCAGCGGCTGAAAAAGTTAAAACATCTAATATTAAAAACAGTTTTTTGTATTTTCGTATCGATTGCTGCAACGTACGTACAACGAAACTCTCGTTGAATATGCTTGGACTTGACGTCATCGACGCAGGCAAAGGCGGTATTCCCAAGCGATCTCTCACCGACGCGATTATCGTATCGACGGCGCCTTGGGCAGTTCCCAAATACCTCTCCCATATCAAACGTCCCTGTCTCCTCATAGCAATAAGATCGTTGTCCGGCACCGCCCGCAGGAAGAAATGCATTTCCGTAACTCTCGCCTGAAATATTGATTTGTATCATTTTTTTTAATCCAAAAGAATTAACATAAAAAAAAATGTATGCCAATGTGAATCTCACCTTTGGTAAAAATATCGCCGCTCTCCTCCACGCTATCACTTCGTTGTAGCACAACAAAATTTGATCGCCGCCCAGAACGACTGGAATTGCTCCGGCCCGAAGAGCTTCGTACAGTCTAGCTTGCATAAACGATGTTGTAACGAAAGTGGCGTTGCTCGGTGCCAGAACAAGGGCGAATGTCGATTCCTTGAGGACAGATTTCCGCGAAGAATCCGTGCCGCACAGCGACCAATCGAGAGGTTCTATCGATTTACGATCCTCGGAGGCGGGTATGCACTCGAATTGTATAAAAAACTTGTCAAGCGTCGTACCAGTCGTCATCTCTTTCAAGTGCTGAATGATAAAGTTATCCAAGTTGTTCTCGTCAACGGCGAGTCTCTCGAGATCGACCTCTGCGTCGTCGACCTGACGGGGAGTCGGCGTCGATCGAGTCGCTTTCATCTCGCCCTGAAACGAGAGCAAGTACTTTCTTCTCGCGGGTACCATTGGCGCGCAATCTTGCCAGATATCGCCGCCCGGTGGTCCCAAGATCGGTGGAACTATGAGATCGAAACCTTCACGAAATTGTTCCCTATGATAGGTAGATTGGACGAGTATCGCTCGACCAGTATCGAGATTGTGAAACATATTTCCCGACTCGACCGAGAGATCCCTTCGGGCGAGATTCAGCAAAATGTGATTTCTCCCATCCCCGCCCCAGTAGGGTAAAGCGTGCAACTTTCCAACGTCGAGTGGGCGCGGGGGGACAGACGACTTTGAATGCGACATCGACAGAGCCTCGCCTATGAGAAGAATGTAGACACAGGCCTCCGCTGGATTCGTCGTCAAATGTGAATTGTAGCCTGGAAAATAAAAATCGATTTTTTAAATCGCATTTCTCAACGTTTTGAACTATTTTAAGTACTCTGACAATATTATCTCGAACATTTTTTTTAACTTAAATATAGTTTTCTCTACAAGGAAGCAATAAAAAAAAAGTAACTAAAAATAAATTAAATCAAATAAACATAAATAAAATAAAATTATAAAAGTTTCTATATCAAGTTCAGTTACTCTGCACATACCCAGCGTCTGTTTTATGGTGGTCTTCAAAAATCCATCCACGTCCCATCCAGAATTCACGACAGAGAACACGTCCGGATCATACAGATAAACAGGAAATCCACTGGTGAGGGCACATCTGCTGTGATCGAAGCAATTGTACATCTTGCACGTACTGGGATGAGCTCCGGGTACATTGACTGGCACAGAGTCCATGAGGATTCTGCGAGGAGGCGCCAGCTCCGGAGTATTTCTCTCCACGGCCTCCCTCTGAGCTGCCTGCGCCTGGACGACGCTTATCTTCAACCTATCAAGATCGGTCTGTTGATGCAGCAACTCCTGCTTCAAGTCGTCTATTCTCTGAGTAAATCCACTGACTTCGACCTGAAGCCTCTGCCGCTTGTTCTCGAGATCTCTCAGCTCGTTGCTAACAGACACCTTTATCCGCAGCATCTCCTCTATCCTAGATTTAAGATCGGCCGCCTTCATTGACGTGAAATCCTCGAAGGCCTCCAGCTTCGAGTGAGTACGGTGTATGTCCATTCCCGGAGAATCCGCCTCCACCTGCAACAAAATTACATTTGCATTTACGATTATGCTTCATGTACAAAAACCAAAAAAAAAAACAATTATTCTATCGTACCTTTGATAAATAATAGTGGGTGAACAGAGGCACGATGAATAGAAGCGTCGATACCAAAATAATAATCCTAGATAGTTTAACGTGCGCGAGCCAGTGGCAGACTTCCCTTCCATGGCCCGTCTGATGGTACGAAGCTCCGGACTCCAGAGAGCTAACCATCGTGAAGGTGACGCGGCTCCCGCTGGCAATTTAATCAAAAAGATCAGCCATTGTTTGCGGTATCGGGAGACTAATTGTTCGACACAAAGTCATCTCTCGGAGCGTTCCATCTATCGCTGTGCGGGTCTTTCGGCGAGGGATCGGAGATCACTGGCTGCCGATATCTCCGGTGATACTTGTCGAACAGGAGAGGAATTGGACACTGAATCCTCTCCGATTCGAATTATAAAACGCCTATCACCTCGTAACCAAAAACGCGGCTGCCGTCGTCACGCGCATTATAATAATCGGATGACACAGAGAGAACCCGTTCAATGAATAAATTTCATCACAGATATCTCAGTAAGATAAACAATGCGTGTCATGCCTGCGCGCCACAGCGGGATGAAACGGTCCCGAATAAAACTCTGCCAACGAGATTCAATAATCCATTTTTTGTTTTTTTCTCTTTTTTTAATGAACGCGAGCTACTCCCGACAGCAATTGGTACTCGAGAAGGACTCGCCGGAGGTAAAAAGGATGAAAAAGAAAGAAGGTAAATATGAAGTACCGCTGTCGGTAAAAAAAGTATCCGCGAATTCCTGCAGCGAATATCAAAGCTCACCGAGGCGCGAGCTACCTAACCAGCAATTTCATGCAACAAAAAGCAAGCCCGCGGGAGTTCGTGTTTTGCAACATGGATGGGAGAAATAAAAATCGAAATCCGTAGTACGAGTAGGCTAATTATTCGAGGTAAAGTCATCTCTCGCTGGTGTGGATCTTTCGACGAGGGATGGGGGATCACTGACTGTAGATATCCTGCGAAATTTTGTTGAGCGGGAGAGCAATCGAACACTCTGAATCCTCTCCGGTCCGAATTATAAAACGGCTATCACCCCATAACCAAAAAGGCGGCTTCCGTCGTCATATGCATTATAATAATTGGCATAGAGAGGGAGAGAATCCGTTCAATGAATAAATTTCATCACGGATATTGTCCTGCGCGCCGCGGCAGGACAATACGGTCCCGAATAAAGCTCAGCCGGTGAGAGATTTAGTAATCCATTTTTTTTTTTTTTTTTTTTTTTTTTTTTTTTTTTAATATAATAATAACACGAGAGCAATTGGTAATAGAGCTGGACTCGCCGGAGGTAAAAAGGGTTAAGAAAGAAGGTACACGTGAAATACCGCGGTCGGCAAATAAAGCAGCTGCGTATTCCTGCAGCCAATATCGAAGCTCACCGAGGTGCAAGATATCTAACCTGCAATTTCATTCAATGAAAAGCGAACCCGTGAGAGCTCGTGTTCTGTAATGTTGGAGGGGGGTAAGAAAAAACGAAAGTCGTAGTACGAGCAGTTGAACCATGTGTTAACTGGTGTTACAACCCTGTAAAGTTATTCGGTCATTTCGTGTACGCGGCTTCTTATCTGCATAACAGCGCCGTTATATCCGTAATCGTCGAGACGTTCGAGGACAGTCTTCCGATGCGTCTCGCGCGACGAGGCTGTCGCTCGAACGTCCGTGGTGAAAGATACCGAAGAAATACCCATACTTCTACGACGTAGACAAACGGCGGACGCGATGATTTCAAGCTTTTACGAAAAAATCGTCGGTGGCTCACCGCCGGCGGGGACAAATGAGCCGAAGATCCTCTGCGTTGGTCTCGTCTGCCTCGATATAGTGCACGTCTGCAAACATTTTCCCATCGAGGATTCCGACGAGAGGTCAATATTCATTGTTTAGTTTTTTTTTCTATTGTTGTCCGCGGTCAATTATTGTCTATTCCAATCCGTCAATACTTTATAGACATTTATGTATTTTATATACATATATATATCTCATTTAATATGTTTAAAGAACAAACAAGTTCAATCGTCGTGAGCTACGAATAACTCAAAGACTGCAATTTAGATCTAATATGTTTTAGTACTTACAGTTATAAATATATTCTTTCAAATTAATAGTTCTTTATAAGCTCTTAATTTTGTTTCTGTTTTTAATTATATTGGGAACTTCATTTCGCTTGTCCTTTTATGTAATTTTTGTGAAATATATGTGGTCTCATTATCTTAGTTACCACTCTTGTCTCTAATGTTTTTTTAGTACTATGTAAAAGGAGAATTCCATCAATAAATTAAATGAAAAATATATTATATATAAATTCTTTAAATATATTGTATATATATATATATATTTTTGCAGATGCATAGAGTACAGATGGCAGAGAGGCGGCAATGCTAGCAACAATTGCACTGTCCTATCGAAGCTGGGGAGTTGCACGGAGTTCCTGGGAACTCTGGGTAGCGCAAATCACAATTGGGGTTTCCTCAGAGAGGACATGAAAAAGCACAATATAGATTTTTCCCACTGTCCAACGCTGGACTCTGTGGAGTGTCCGCTGTCTACTGTTCTTCTCAGTCTCAACAGTACTTCCAGAACTATTATACACTACAATTCAAACTTGCCGGAGTTGAAACTTGAGGACATCGAAAAATTATCCTTGGAGGATTACAGCTGGATACACTTTGAGGTAAGTATAGAAGGTATGAGGCTTTCGGAAATTTCTCTAATATGTATCACTTTTTAAAATTAAAAAAATATTTATTTCCAGGGCAGAAACATTCCTCTCGTGATATCGATGATGCAGTACATAGAGAGCTACAACAACGGGACGAGGGACGGCAACGGAAAGCTCAATGAAGTACCGTCGAAACCGCCGAGCTTGCCGATCACGATCAGCGTCGAGTTAGAGAAAAAAAATGCCCAATTGTTGGATCTCCTGCCATACGCCGACGTCGCTTTTATCTCGAAGGATTTCGCGAAAAGCAGAGGATACGGAAACATGAGCGAGAGTATGAGAAACATTGGAAGAGACGTGAAGTCAGGGTAAACATCAATTTCCGCCGTTCGTCTAAAAAAAAAAACCAATTTTGTTAAAATGATTTCTATGAAGATATCTGCATGACATCAAAATTCATCTGTAAGAAGAAAAAACAGTTGTTCGTTTTTAGAATTTTATTCTCTAAGTGAACTTTCCCGAGCGAAGTTTACGATGCAAATTACAACCGTTATAGCTTGATGAAATTTATTCTCATGTATACATTTTAGCTTTATTTTCGCAGAGCCGTGATAATTTGTGCTTGGGGTGATCGTGGCGCAATGGCCATAACACCAGACGGCACTATAGCCCAATCACCCGCATTTTCTCCACCGGAAATCGTCGACACTCTCGGAGCCGGTGATACCTTCACCGCGGCGACTCTCCACTATCTGAACATGGTAAAATTGTCGCGAAGAGAGAGCGTCCGAATATCTACCGATGTAGCCGCAGCGTCCCAAGAAACACCGATGGAAATTGGTGGTCATTCTCCCGAAGCGCCAGAGATAAAAGTCGAGATAAGGCAAAATCCCGACATTGAGAGTCTGCAGCGCAGTCAAACGGAGTTCATCGACAGACGAGTGCTCCAAGGGGCCGTGACATTCGCTTGTCGCGTAGCGGGAACAAAGGTCGGTTCTCGCGGTTACGACGGAATCGAACGGGCGCCCGAGGATCTGCTGAGCAGCAGTTTGCCGCGACGGTACGTCGAGGATTAATCCCGCCCGGGCGGTTGTGTGACGTTAATTATTTCGCGGATAAATGTGGGGAAACATCAATTGCAATCTGTACATAGACAACATATAATTTATATCGATATAATATATATATTTTTAAATATAATACAAATTTATTAATAATGTCTACAGTCGATTTATCGAACAGTCCCACATTCATACTTTGTCATTTACAATCACACTGCCGTCACATTGAAAATCAAAAAACACGTGTCACTTATCATTATAAAAAAAAACTTTTTATATAAAACTATCCGCGACCTGATGGACGATGAATTATCGATTCCGTCACTTTTGTTTCACTAACACGCTCGCGTACGCGATATTTGCGTCACTCGCGTAAATTGCGACGATCTTTAACACTCCTGACAGATAAAACAACTCGTTAATTGGTTGGCTTTCGTCTGTCCATCCGATATGTACAATTATAATTTACTTTAAGCTCAAAACATAAAAACACGAAATGACGTTATTCGCTTCGTGAACGATAGGCAACGTGTCTATCATGATTGATTTTTTTTTTTTGGCGAATCGCTCGTTTACAATTTATCGGATTCGACTCCACTGTTCAGGAAATCTGCCATCTCAATGGCCACGCCATAGGGGAAGTTTCTGTAATTAATGTTTTCATTAAAAAGGTTAATTTTGCGCACTGAGCATCGGCTGCGGATCGATAGACACAGTTCACTCACCTCAGCACGTAATTTATGTTGAGCCAATAGCCAGGGATCGACGATTCGAGGATATTTCGCCTCTGTGCCGAGACTATGTGAGCAGCTGCGTCTTGTGGCGCCACCATCGACATAAGACTCGGAAACCTTAATCGAAACGAATTTAACAAAATCTGGATAGGCCAATGGTTTAAGGAGATTCTAGCGCTTCACACTAGTCAAATGATTGCTACATTCTTAACCCTTCAAGAACGGGGATTTTTTCCGAGAACAAACGGCCGTGCCTGCTTTTAAGCACAAGAATTATACAGATGTTCGTAATAAATTTTCTTTTGCGTTATCAGAAAAACAACACATCAAGATACTATCTGTGCATTTTTACAGATTTTTTGAGCACATCAACTTATTATTCAAATAGTTTGAAAGTTGCATTTTGGCTAATTTTAGGTCCCCGTTAAACAAGTATTCTGTAGGTGAACGGTTAAAGTCGTTTGTATAAACTTTTACGCATCTATTAATTTGTACCACAGCATATGTCGTTAATCTATAAAAACATTAATTGCAATGGATTTGCAAAAATATCAATTGATTTGTGCTAATGTTCGAAATGGTACAACATTCGGTCAGTTTTTTCAAAGAGTAATGTGTAAAGGTCGCTCGATTTTGATGTATTAGGGCTCATGCTCGTTCTTGAATTAAACGAATTCGCTATCTGGATATTCCATAGTATTTTCCGTTAAAAAATTACGGCTGTTTGTTGTATGAAGGATGGATATTTAGTCGATGGTTAAACAACCGTCTGTAATTTTTAACCGGAAACTAGTATCGAATATCTAGATGGTCAGTTCGTAGAGCATCGTTCAAGGAAGCAAATGAGCCATGATACATCAAAATCAAGCAAAAATTACGGATTATTCTTTGAAAATACTGAACGAAAAAACTGTACCTTTTCGAAAATTAGCACAAACCAGTTAATATTTACGCAAATCAATTTTGCGACAGGCGAATTTTGGTTAATCCAACCAATCTTTTTTCCTCAGTCTACGGTCAAAAGAAAAATGACATCGAAAACGGATATCATCTCGGCTATTAATGAGACTTTTCTTTTGACCGTACATGCGAGAATCCGTGAGAAAAGTTGATTACAGTTTTTGATATCGAATGAGCCCGGGATTGACGGAGTGTTCCATATGGTCTTAAGGCGAGTTGACTTAGGGGATAACAAAAACTGTAATGAATGGCATTCGAAGATGATAGACATATCGCAAAAAAGCAAAGTATTAGCGGATGCAGAATTCAATACCACGTCCGATGATACTTAGTTTTACCCCAAACGTCAACAATTTTTACATGGTATTGATTCGAAAAATGCAACTATGTCTCTTGCAGTTATATGTCACGTGGCACCTTAAGGTGAAGTGAAAGTCACATGACGGGGCCATGAGTGTGAGAGAGATAGTTGCAATTTTCAAATTAACTTTATTCAATGGAGCCAATTTGCTTTTTCCGCAAAAAAATTAGCACCCTTGAGAAAAGTTCATTACAGTTTTCATTACCGACCGCGATATTTCACTTTACCTTAAGGGCATGAAAGACACCTCTCTCCCCATTCACCCGAACTCGGTCGGTATCAAAAACTGCAATAGTCTTTTTTCGAGGGTGCCGGAACTCAAAGTTTCAAACGCAATATCAAAGATCTGACTACAGAGATGATAGCCGGAGTCATAGTCCCGTAATATTTGTCGTGTATCGTGTGCCGGCGTGCTTTTATCAATTAATATTAAGGCAATGTGAAATTATTTGGTCGATATGAAACACCCCACCCAGATAGAAAAACGTGCCGTCAAACGGGTATCGTACCATTGGTACCGCCATCGTTCCATCTCCGTGCCGTCATTTTTCTATCTGGGCAGTTACGGCGTTCTTGAAAAAGTCCATTACAGTACAGGTTTTGATACCGTCCGAGGAATTTCACATTGCCTTAATATGAACTAGCAAAAGGTGAGCCACAACACCGAAGCCACACCACGCATGACGGGCAGCGTACGATACACGAAAAATGGTATGCTTAATAGGAACAAATAAATTGTGAGACACAACACGCACTACACACGACATACGAAAAATGTTATGCTTAATAGGTACCCTAATTCACAATTGACAGCACGGGATCTACTCGGTGCTACCACGGGAATGCATGTCATGCTGGCACATGTAAGTCCGCATGTGACGATATTGTGACGGCACGGCATTTTTACACCAAAAGCTGCTTGCACAGTTCCATCTTGACGTGAAGCTCCACAGTGAGCTGGAACTGTGCAAGCAGGTTCTGGTATCAGAACACCGTTACGTCACAATATCGTTACGTGCGGACGCTCTTGACGGCATTGTACCAGTCCGGCGTGGCGAATGCACGGCACGTTTTTCTATCTAGGAACTAATAAATGGTGAAACACAACACGCTCAACGCACGACACACGCCGAGGCACGACACACGAAAGAGTGCCAAAAGCCACATGATTTATTTTATAGAATCATTTCGGAGAAAAATTGTTACTTTCTCTCTTGCACTAATGCGTGTTTAGTCTCCTCTTAAACGAAGAATATTGACCAGCTCGAAAAAAAGTATTCACCTGATTCTCGTGTTTTTGCAAAGACCCGTATCAACCATGTACGGAAATATCGTCGTGAAATTAATTCCGCTCGATTGTCCACCTTTACTGGAGAGTCTCGTCTCTTCCTTCATAGCTTCCATCAAGCCTGGAAAAGCAAAAAAAATAAAAATAAAAAATGACACGAGTTTATCGAAACGCGGACGGTTTCGTGGCGATGCACTTGCCTCGTACAGCGAACTTTGACGAGCAGTAAGGAACGATATTTGGCAGACCGATTAGCCCAGCCATCGAGGACATTGCGACGATGTGACCGTGATTCTTTTCTATCATGGAGGGCAAAAACGCTTGGAGCAACTGCAATTGAGAAAAAAAAATTACAAAAAAGAAATGCTGTCTAAGAGTTGACTAAGTTGACTAAGAGTTTTATTTAAGTATCTTCCTCAATTTTAATCTAAAAATGTAGTGGACATTTTTCGTTCCGTAAAGTGCATGGCGACTAAAGACTTTCGGTCGGAGTTTCAGTAAATTGAATTTTTGCGCACCGAGCACAGATCCAACAAAGTGAAGAACGACGTTAATTTAACGTAATAATTTTCAATAACGTTGAAAATTGAAATTTTTATATTGCTTCCTACAGGAAAGTTAAAATTTGCCAATTTTCATATCGCTTTCTCATAATGTTCCATTATTCCCAAAACTACCTCTATGAGGAAGCAAAAAAAATATAGAAAAGGCTTTGTCATAGAAGAATCTTTGCGAATAATCGAACATTATGAGAAAGCGATATGAAAATTTCAATTTTTAACTTTTTTAATTGCATGTAAAAATGAAAAAACTTAATTATCCAAAAGTGAATATTTTTCCACATGCCCGAGAAAAACAATTGTTTCCAACTGAAAACAAATGTAAAGAGGCTCGCGGCCATTGAATGGTCGGGAAACAAGATAAAATTAATCTCACAGACCCAGAAATGTGCGAGTACGTTGATATCGAAAATTTTCTTTATCTCTTCGGTCGTGGTATCGAGGAACGGGCGGCTAGGCATGATTCCAGCGTTATTCAACAATATCGTAACATCGCCGACTTCAGCCTTGACCTTCGCAGCGACCATGAATACTTGATCTCGATTCGAGACGTCGCATCTGCGTTAAAAAAATATAGCATATAAGTTAGAAGACGATTTTTATTATCCGATAATTTGGGTTTAAGTTGAATATTCGAAATTATCATACTCGTAAGCGTGGACGGCTGTTGCCCCAAGTTTCTTAACATATTTTACAGTCTCCTGATTGCCTTGAGGATTGAGGTCCACACATATGACCGTGGCACCGAGGCTGGCGTATTTCAAGGCCAGCTCACGGCCGATCCCATGGCCAGCGCCTGTGATCTGTAATCGAAAAACGAAACACTCACTTTCCGTTGTACATAATAACACGATAGTACAGCTTATCGCACGCGTGGCCCGTAGTTTGTAATATTCGATAGCCTCCGGGGCTCAACCGTGGCATTAAATGTTGAGTAATTATGCATTTTTTTGCTACGTAACATGAATGACGCTCGATGGCGATTATTCACCCGCGGTGTTAATTTCTATACTGATACTCGATATCTCTGTATTTTACGATTTTCCGTCAACACACAAAGTCATTGAAACGATATTCAAAAGTCGTATGAAAGGTCATAAATATATATCTACCGTTACTTGTTGAGCGAGTGAAAGGAAATCGTTTAAAGATACCCGCACGGAAAAAAATCCACATGCGAGAAATATATTTTTCGTATATTTTCAATATAAATTTTTTCGGTAGAAAAAATATACTTTCGTTATAAATTGTACAACATTTTTTGTGAAAAGTATATTTAACGTATAAAAAATATAAATCCTTATATACTTTTTTCTATGACTGGTAGATTGTTCGACAAGTAAAATATCGGTTCTCCCGAAGAAAAAAAAATATATATATATAAAAATGTCTCGGCAAGTATAAATAGTACGTTTCATATGTCTCGAATTACAAGTGCGAAAAAAAAAGAATTTCTCTTGCCGACAGAGTACAAATAAAACGAGGGAAAGAAAATTATTTATAGACAATCTTATTCAATGGGCAATATATCAATCCTCCCTGAAAAATTTTTCTCCAGTGCAACTATAAATAGCATGCGTTGGGTATCTCGAGTCTCAATTGTGAATCCTATTTTTCCTGACACATGCACACAAAATCTCGTTTTCGGTTCCTGTGAAGTGAGCGCAGAAAGGAACTTTTTCACATCGCGTGCTGGAAAAATACTGCGCATGCGTACTAACGCAACATGTTTTTTTTCTCGCACTAGTGCGAAATAGGGTATTTCGGTATACACTTCCCAAAGACGAAAAGCGTAATTTTCGTGAATTTATTAGGAAAAATTATGTGAATGGCAAGGGCGCAGAGAGGAGAGTAACGAGTCGGTTTCTACGCCTTTGCCATACAAATAATCATGTTATTTTTTTCACTCTCGTGATAGCGTTTATATTTAGAGATATTTATGCTTTTTAAATAATGATTCATACCAGTACTCTCTCTCCGGCGACGCTCTTTTCTTCGTGCGGCACTATCTTACGGTAAATGCCCTCTAAAGTCCAGAATATCATTTTGACGATCAGCAGACAAATTTCTGCACCGATTAGCATGCCCTCGTATGCCTTGACCATGATTGCGAGCGACTGTCTGTACGGAAATAATAATGTCTCGTTTGAAAACCAAAATATATACTCCAAAACCTCCGAGTCAACGTTGGCGCAAAAAATGCCACTTTGTAAAATAACAAGAAACATGCAATTTTCAAAAGTAATCACACAGACTATTTACTGCGACGTCACGATGTCGATCTAATTTTCAGTTCCGTCGCAAGTTTCACGCCGCAATGTGAATCCGCGCCCGCCGCCGGGCGCGATAGACTCACTTGCGCAAATATCGCGTGCAGCGAATTTCTGAAGATCTCGGTGGCAACAGCGTATGCGCGTGCGTGGTCCATTTCACGGCGGACCTGATACCGCGTATAGCGATAGAACTATGTAATAATATGTGGATCTCACCGAACGGAGACGGACTCGGGATAAATTCGTACCGTGGAATTAACCGAGATAAATTGAAAAATTTTAATTGCAGAACGCGGTAGAAAAAACTTACCTGCCCGTTCTGATTTGTTTTCTCGCGAATTATAATTTCACCGCATTGATTTTTATCACTTTCTTCGCTCGTGAAGAAATATTACACGAATTAATATTTTTATTGATATTATTACATAATGCAGGAATTTTTTTGTCACACAATAATGTTAAAGAAAGGATTACACGATCATTCGAAAAAGGCGAAATCGTCTCAAGGTCGCCGGCATTCTCTCTATCCGACGAAACCAATAATATACTATACAGTATAATAAATATAATAATAGCAGTCAAGAATTTTTTTGTTTGCTCTTTAGTCAGTATAACGCACGAGGAATAATGATCAATTACATTTTTTTGTCCTCTACGAGATTGTGCAATAGAGTAAACTTTTGCGAAAAAATTTAATTCTCGGTTATGCACAGTAAAAGAATATAACAAAAACTACATTGAACGAAAGATCGACATTTATTTTTTTTCCACGGGATTGCACAATAGACTACATTTTTTAAGAACAAGCTGTAACCGATGGTGATCGGCAGTAGAAAAAAAATCAAATTAATTTTTTTTTAAGTGATAATAAATTATATTGAACGAGAGAATACATTTTTCTTTCCTTCCCTGGATTGCCCAATAGACTAACATATTTTACGACAAAAATTTTAATGCCTCTCATGCGCAGTGTAGAAAAAAAAAGATATCAAAAATGGGATATTGAACGCGTCATAAAAAAACGCTCCGTAAAAAAACGAACTCGTGACCGTTCGTAAATAATCGAGGCGACGCTGTTCGAGCGTACTTCGTAAACGCAGCGCGTAAACAAAGCTATTCGTCAACTTACTGGTAACTCGGGTCTGTGTGTGAAATGTACGAAATTCGACCGACGTTCGTTTAACACGTCCGACGAACGAATGAACCGACTACGCTTTTTATTCACAAACAATATAACCCGAAAAATAAACAAACAAAAAATCGCTCACGCAAGCCGTAGCGAGGTTCACATATGTATCAAGTATAACTCGGACGCGTGCCTCTCGATCGAGTGCCCTCGAATGCTCTGGCGAGGGAAGGAATCGCCGGTTCGCCGCGAGCCTTCGTACAGCACGAAAGCGAAAGGAATCTCTCGCTTTCGTTGCAGGCCAAACAGGCTTTCTGCCTTCTTTCTCGCCGATTATGATAATTCGTTAAATAATCGACACACCGTAAGTACACGCGGCTTAGCTCCTCGTGCGCTAAGAACAAAAACAACAACAAACCGCGCACAGAAACGGATCTCGAACGGATTAAATTGACGAATCAACTGATTACGGAGAAATGCGATGGATTTAGTTACAAAAATTATCAAAATTAAAAAAAAAATGCGACGCACTTTTCATATAAAAACTATAGTGTCGTTTTTATAAAAATTGTAACGTTGTTTCGATTGACAAATGATAACGCCTTTTTCATATTTTTTATTGTAAAGCCGATTTCATTTATTTTTAATTATAACACCGTTTTTATGCTTCAAAAAAAATTATAATCCCGTTTTTATTTTCTTTTTAATGATAACATCGTCGTTATAAAAAATATAGTTGTGTGCGCTCGCTAATCTTACCCGTACGTTATTCCAGCGACGACTAAAGTGAACTACCCACTATTGCTCGCGTGGTGACCCTCTTGCCAAAGATCTCGCCACAGAACTCGCTACCAATCGTCGGGAAACAGTGCCACCACTTCCACGTCCACCTCCTACCGCATCCACGGGCAGAATCATCGCCGTCGCGACAATCGGCCGAAGGAGCTTTTAAACGAATTCGTCAGACAAGTTCGTAGAAAAAAAAAAAAAAAAAAAATCAAAATTGTCAGGATACACGTGAAAGTGTATATTTCAGGGCCGACGAAAGTCCGAGCTGCAATGTTCTGCTACTGCGTATTGAAGTTTTGTTTTACTACTGCGACGATGAAGCCCGCTGTTCGTCCGGCTCTGCCGTCCATTAACTCCCCTCGGCACACTCTACGTGTGCTTTATTGCACGAATACATGACTCGAATGCACCACATGTTTGCGTGGGTGTTATCGCGATTCACGTATCAGTGATGTATCATTGCATTACCAGTACTGCGTAATGGTTATTGTTCACGAGAGTGAGATTCCTCCGAAACATTTCAAATCCGACGATAATTTATCGAGCGTCGGGAAAGAATTTATCGACACTCGTAGCGGATATTCCACGAGCGCGGCAACTTCTTTACCTTTTTCTTTAACTTCGAAACTTCTATTTTTCTGCAGAAGCGTTTGAGGTACCGTTAAAATAGTTAATAATTAATTACGTAACTTATACACAAAGCTAGTTAAAATTCTTTATCGCAAACAAGAAAAAAAAATTACTTAATCGAGTATTTTTCTTATACTTCATAAAAAAATTGTTATTATTGCAATCAATATTCATTTTTTACAAAAAAAAGTCGCGTCCGGCGTGTGAATAAGAAACTTGAGCAGCGTACTTTCCACCTGGCCGTCGAACTTGGCTTCCATCGACCGTCTCTTCCACCCTCTATTCACACGCGGAACTTATATACACGCAATGTCGCTTGCGCTCTATGTAGATTGAACATACGAGCCGGGTATACCTTGCATAATATATTAAACTCATATATTCATAGGCTAGCACCACGTTGTAAACTGGCTCTCGGATATACTACCGATCAACTATATCTATTACGAAACTTTACCAGAGGCGCCTATCGCCAATTTGGAAGTAATTGCCTCGCGTATAGATCGAAGATTCATCCAGCCGTATTACGAGAATAGACGAAAGAATTCGTTTTTTTTCCATATACTTTGCCCACATTTAACGCGTACTCATTCGTGACGACAGCCATAAAATTTCCGAAGTCGACTTTTTGATCCGTACGCGTTTGTATCGAGCCAACGAGAAAAAAAAATCAGGTGGGGGAGGACGGGGCAAAACGGGACCAACTATTGAGATGTATCGATGGGGCAAAATGGTACAGCCTAAAATGAATGTCAAATTGCGTTTTTAAAAATGCAATGCTCCGCTGCCCCCTCATAGAAACGAAAAATTATTGAGTGCACTTCGTCGCATCAATATTATCATCGCAGGAGAAATAGATTTTTAAAAATAAAATAAAACGCAGAGTCCAAAGACTATCGAAAGTCGAATCGATGTCCCAAGAAAAGATATTCAGATAACATTTTTTCATTGTCGTGACTGAATTCCAAACACATATGTGCCTCCCGGGCAGAAAGGAAAACAGTTTCATAAATGGAGGGGGAAGCGCGAGTTGATGAGCTGGCTCGGTCGGTTTACGGACAATTTCAGACCCCGAGGTGTTTGACGTTATAATGCAATGTATACAAGATCATTGTCAGATACCATAAACGGTAATAATTAACAACACCGTACAACCAAGTTGTTTCCGCGGCTTTGAATTTTTTAATTGCCGTCTTATTACAGTCTTATTGCAGCCCGTCATCCTTCCCATTTTTTCTCTTTTTTTCTAATTCCCATTACCTATTGCAGTCTTATAGTTTCTTAGCCTTGGTACCTCTGCGTCTGGTATTCGTCCAATGTTCTCTTTTCTTTTTTATTTTTTTCAATACAGAATATGGAAGCAACGTGTCTTCCCCATGTCTCACCCAAGTTCAAAATATCTTAATAATAATAATAATAATAATAATAATAACAACAAAAATACGAAAATTTCGTGAGCACACTATATCATCACCATTATCAGTACGAGTGCATCGAAAATGAACTCTCGGGGAGAATACACAAAAGATCAACGTCAAAGATTATCAGGCAATGCATCTGTAGATCATGACAAAAACATTTTCGCAAAAATAATTTTGAGAAAAAAAGTACTGAACACGAAGTTCCATTCAGTTTCGTTGTGATATACACGTGTCTTTCCCAGGGACACATAAAAATTCCATGCACCATAATAGTATGCGATTACGAAATTAAGAATATATATGTATAGTATATGAATTAGGGAGATGTCGTATATTTGTGTATGGTATTAAAGATTGTAGAGAACGCAACAGGTTTTTGCTTTTTTTATATCTCCCTGAAAGAATGACTATAAACTCCTTTAAAGTATTTAACATCGTTTTCAAGTGTGGCCTTAATTAAGTCTTCCAACAGGTTTACCCGCGTCACTTTCGTCGATATGCCAAAGAGTGTCGAATCGTTAGCAAACCTTCTCGAGCTCGCGAGCGTGAAGCCTTTATCACTGGATAAATGAATGAACGACGCAAATACATTTGAGTAAGAAATGCATTATTAATACAATAATTTCTCCGTCAACGTAACCGATCCACGTCCACGACGAAACTCATCGATATTTGCGTATAAAATCGTGGACAGTTGGTGTGTGAATAAAAAGAACGTGCGACAAAAAAAAGTTTTATCAAGAAACAGGGCAACGTCTCGTCACCAAGTACTTAATAAAAAAAAAAATTAGGCGTTTTTATAACACCTGCAAATAAATAGAAAATACCTACAGAGGAAGCAATTGATTTCGATACGCAAGATGGCAGCATGTTGGCACTGGTGTTTAGTAGGTTATGTTCCCTAGGATCAGAAAAAAACGGATGTCTCTTGACAGCTCGTCGACACAGTAGAAACGCGATTATCCGAACCTTGATCATTCGAACCCTCAATTATCCGAACCACGGTCTTATAAATAGGTCGCGGCACTTCTATTATACCATCTGCATGGAGCCTGTTCCCACATAGCACTTAGATGACATAAAGTGGTCATATATCGGTCCTAAAAAATTTCAGTCACTTATATGTTATCTCAAAATTATGCAATTTGTTATCTAATGGTCCTTCGAAAAACGTCTAGTGCGTAATTTTTTTACTTCTTCTGGATGTCTTAAAACTGAGATGTTAAGGAATTTCTTTTTGTGAACACAAAAAAAAACTCTTTGATAAATCATCGAATATTGTGCTGTTTCTTAGGCATTGAAAATAAATACATAAGAACAAAGTTGAAATTTGAAATGTTTATATCGATTCTCATAATGTTTCTTTATACGCGAAGCTTCCTCGATAAAGAAACCAAAAAAAATAGAAAATGCTTTCTCTTGGATGAAGCTTCGCGAATAAAGCAACATTATAATGAAACGGTATAAAAATTTGAAATTTGAACTTTTTTTCGGATTGTCTTCAATTCTTTTACTATAGACTTTATGGCGCTCAAGGTCGGGAGCGTCTCATTATTTAATAAAAGAGGTCTTTTCAAGATTGCCTTAATGATTAAATGCATTGGACAAGTTTAATAGAAGTTCAGACATATAAAAGCCGTCTTCTTTCAGGTCGCAAAGACCTCTCTAAAAGAACATCTTTTATTGATCATTAAGAGATTCGTGCTCTATGGGTTGTGCTCGAAATGAACCCAATATGGTGACCAACTCAGGCCGAATTATGATCATTATTGTCCGCGCATGCCCAGTACATTAAAACTCGGAGTATCGTGTAAATATCAATTTTAGATCCCCTACACACAATATAGAACAGAAATCTTGTTGTATGCCATCGGATATTATTTACGAATGAGAATGCGACAATATTCGCAGCAAAGAAACAAACATTTGAAAAATCAGAGGCCTGTTAAAAAAACAGACTTAGCGCTTGACAAATTGGAATCATATATTCAATTACACATTGAATACTGTTGTTTATTTTTTAGGCTTACCTTCAAACTTTATTTGTTTTATTTTTTATTTTATGGAATTGGTTTATTTAAATTGATAGGTGAGTAGATTCGGTTGTAATCGTTGAGTGGAGAAACGACCGCGGGTTGCGCATGCGTAGATAAGACCGACCTGAGCTGGTCGCCATGTTGCCTTCAATCGTGGCACGCTTTTGCTCAGTGAGCGCCGCGACCTGTCTATTAAGGTGAAGTGAAAGTCACGTGACGGGGTCATGAGTGTGAGAGGGATAGATGCAATTTTCAAATTAACTTTATTCAATGGTGCTCATTTTTTGAGAAAAAGATGAATTCAGCCTCGATGCGAAATTACTGTCCCTGCTTAAAATATCTGATAGAATCTGATAGAAATGGATGTATAACTTGCACGTTTTAATACGACTTGTATCCGCTTTATCCGGCGTTCATAATAACAGATGAATGATGTATCCTTTTGTATACGCAAAATATCATATCAGAGTTAATACGCGTGACCGTATCGTAGACTTATTCGTTTTTATAAGGAGCGTTTTAATTTTTTCGTTATTCGTTTTAAAAAAGGGTCACAGGAATGGGCTTAGACGCGAAAGTTTTGTATACTATTCTATCCGTAACGACTTCCGGAATTTTCTCTTCACATATTTAGTTATTGAATCGCAACAGTAATCTATACATTCCTATCCGTACAGAAATCTGTGATTTTCTATCCGGATCCCGGAGTGTCCTGCGAAAAGAGCTCTATCAGTCGGTGTACGCAAAATGTTGTATCCGAGATTTTCCGGGTAACCGTATTGAAAATATGTCCGTTTTTATATGTTCTTTTAAAAAAGGTCGAATGAATCAGCATTAAACTTGACAGACAAGCGGCACAAAAAGTAGCAGTGGGCGCAATAATTGCGACATGTAGCAAATATCGCGCCAATATTGCTACTTCTCGTGGCGCTTGTCTATCAGGGAACGTAGCAGTTTCTGTACGTTTCTATCCGTAACGACTTCCACTTACTTTTTTATGATTGTCGTCAACAAATGCGACGTCGTATTGACACTGTATCAGTTTGTTTATGTTCTGATATGAGTGTTGATGAAGCGACATAAAAATCCTTATAATATCTTTATAATAATAATACTTATTATACGTTGTGATAACAAAAAGATAAGATCGGAAATAAATACTGAGTTATTTATCTGTATAATTTATTGTGATTTCTATCGCTAGCACTTCCCTGTCGGCACCTACGACTGCAAAAATGACGGTCGATTGACCACAAAAAAGATATGTCTAGATGTGCCTGAAAAAAACCGTAAAAAGAACGCAAA
>JAPYZC010002073.1:0-26061 GCA_030522665.1 Ichneumoninae sp. A BG-2022a
TTAACGAATTAACGAATTAACGAATTAACGAATTAACGAATTAACGAATTAACGAATTAACGAATTAACGAATTAACGAATTAACGAATTAACGAATTATCGAAAAAGTTTTAAATGACGTTGAGTAGTAGCCGAGTAGAGTTGCCGTCACTTGTCGACAAAAGAGCGGCGAGAGTGGTATAGCATGTTACGTTTTTGCTCCGTTGCTGATGCAGCGTATGGTGCGAAGCTGTAAATCTTCAGTCGCGTCAGCCGCCAGCATCGACTCGACGGTTTCGAGGTCATTTCGAAACGACGAGTCTGTTTAGTCGAAGGCTTCCTTCTTTTCCTTATTCTCACTAGCGAGAAGTCGGTGTGTTTCGCCAAGTTTCGACTAGCTTCGACGAGATGGGCGGGCAATGCCGGTCCTCTTTAAACGAAACGTCGGCTAACCCAAAGGCCGAGTTTCAAATAAACCGTTTAGTTTGTTTTTTCACCGGAGCATGTCTCGAATTCTCGACTCACCGCTTCTTATATTCACACAGTTCCTTGTGAGCTACAAATTCCGACATTTTCTATCTATCTATCTATCTATCTATATATACTCGCGGTCTTTTTTTTCTTTTCTTTCGGATTGAAGCGGACGAACGAACGATAGTATTCTCGGGTTTCCAAATCAGCGAACGTAAAACGTCATCCGCTTCTCGTTCCAGCCGCGATCAATGCCACCGACTATTCTATACACACAGAGAAGCTGTACGTATACACCGGAAGAACGATCAATTCGGTTACAGGAGTCTGCGAAAAAAAAGAAAAAAAAAAAAATGAGAAGCGTGTGGTTCATTGGACAGAGTGAGGGTCGATACCCCTCACATCGCCGGACTCCCACCGCAGGACCCCCGGGCGTCAATTAAGCTCTAATTGATTTTAACTGTAAATCCATGAGTTTTAAAGTCTTCCTCGGGGCCTCGACGATCGGGTTGCGGTTGTGCTGCTGCTGCTGCTGCTGCTGCTGCTGCTGCTGCGAGGGTGTCGGCTGGCTTCGGCACCCAAGTTCGCCAGACGGAAACAGTTGTTACCGATAAATTTTTAAGAGACGGATAGGGAAGGTAAAATAGTGAGGAAGAGCGAGCAGCCGGTCTTGTTCGTTCGTACTCGGGAGCTTTCTATCCGGTTAATGAGCCTGAATCTTTTCTTGGCCATCTGTCTTTTCAAGCCTGCTTCATCTTCCCGTTCCAACCTTCATTTACTTACTATCGCAGTCTGTCTATTGTCTTTTATTTTTTTCTCCGATTCGCGCCTTTTATTTGTCCTTTTACGAGGAAAGTCTTGGCGAGTCGGAGAATTGAGAATCGATTCCACACAAGATATACCTAGCACTATCTGTGCAAGGTTAATAAATGTAAGAGCCTCTTACATTTATGTTAAGTGACGGGGGAGAGCCAGTTCTACTCGTAGCTTACCCAGCACCAAAAATCTATTTATTCTTTCTTTAACAGTTTAACGGTTAACAGTTTCTCACTGCTATTTATATAGTCAAAATTGACGACCCGGTATCGACACTAATTTATCGGAATAAAATATACATTGCGGCCCGTGGTCTTCGAGGAGGTCGGCGAATTCGATGGCGCTTCTTCATCGTCGAGATTAAATCAGATTATTATTGACCTCTGTATTTTTTATATTTTTAACATGACCCGTTTTATGTTTATTGACTGCACTTACGACATTTCGATGTTTCCAATATGCATTCCACACCCGGTGGACAATCATCGTCAAGTGCGCAGGTATTCGACGCGTACTCGTGATCTTTGGATATGTCGCGCTTTCTTCTACCCTCGGGAATGTGTACTTCGATTATATCCGGTCCGTTTTCCTGAAAAATTAATGCATATTTAATTGGTTAACACAAATTATACGAAAAAATAAATTGTTATCGGTGGATAGTATGTACCGGCGAGTCGTTTGGAGTCCCAATATGAAACACGTGAACTTCCTGATCTTCCTGTGACGAAATTATCAAGGCCGATTAAAATACGTTTTTTACTAATAACGAACTCACGAACGATTCGATTGACCGGCAAATTAAATTCGAATCTCCGTACCTTCTTGTCTCCAATAATACAGGAATTGGTCGCAGCGATGCCGCAGGCCAGGCACAGAAATAGGCGCAATCCCAGCATCGTTCACTCTTTGTACTCAGCTTCGACAGTGTCAAGACCCCATGCGCATCCTCACCCTTATATGTATGTACGTCTCCCCCCTTCCGTAATTCGTAAAACATATTAGGGGGAACAAAAATAATTTCACAATTCCCATTATCTCATCGCGGTCTCAAACGTTTTACGCCTTATCGTCCGCTACATTATGCAGGGAGTGTAAAACAAAAACATAATCTACAATATGAAGCCTGCATGATTTGTACGAGTTTCGCGGTTACATTATCTGCTATCGCTAATTGCCTCAGTGCCGCCACCCTCCCCCATGACATGACACATGACACTCGGTGCATTTACAGTCACGGATTCCCATTTTCACTCACCTCAAGTTAATACGTTCAAGCGTTATAGCTGACTGGCTCGGAGGCGTTTATCTAAATTGAAAAAAAAATTGTGGTTGCCCTCGTAAAAGACTCAAGTCCGAACGAAGCGTGCACCACGCGAAACCTGGTGATATCTTTCATATTTATGATGGAAGTACGTACAGTTCAAACTCCGTTACTGTCCCAACGTTCCAACAAAAAAAATGTGTTTCGTTGAGAATAGTGGTGAAAGAAAGTTTAACGCCGTTAATGCGACGGCGCGTGATTGGATGAGCGTCTGATCGTCGATTCGTTGCTTGACACGGTGGAGCAGTTGCTCGCGTCGTTAACCTAATTACGACTTTCGCCATGGGCCCCTCCTCACCCAGTAACGAAAAGGCAACAGGAGCGCGTAATTTCTACGCGTGGCGAAGAAGGACGGAGTATATAATAGAGGCAGCGGCAGACGCGAAGAGAAAGAAGGCAAGAGTGAGCGAAGGCGGAGGTTGCGCGCGAGCGCGCACACACATTCTACGACGCTTTGAATTACGATGTAGTTGAGCTACGGTAGGGTAAACACCCCGAACACATCGTCATCCAGCTTCAACCCCGGGCCCACCTAACGAGAGAGCATCCGGTGCATTTTTGCTGACGGCATTTTGCGCACTCGGTGCGAACTAGACTGGCAGAAGCTTTCTTCTTTTGACTTTTTTTTTTTTTACTTACACATTTTCAACGTTTACACATTAACTATCTATCTTGTCACTTTCGCGGATGTCCCGGGTAATTCTCTAGAATTCCAGCTCGTTCCCTCACGGCGCCATTTTCTGACTCAGTGCTCGGCCCCCACAGCCGCGTTTCTCGATTAACCCGCAAGCCGGCTGGATGAATAACACCGCTTTTCCGACAACGGCGCGCAATTTTTTTTTCCTTCTCCCTCTCACGGACGGGGGTGGACTGTGAAAAAGAAGACTTGGTTAATTACCCATTCCGCGAATATCGTCCGATAGTTGTCTTCGGTTACTTTGCTTCCACGTCGTTACTTAGTTTGAGATTGGACTCCAGGCTCCAGGGTCGACTCAATTGCCTGAAGGAATGATGTTTCTTGTACAGTTGCTAAAGTTATTTTTCTAAACTTATTTAGATATGTATAATATTTCTTAAACAAATTTGCCAAAATTTATCTTTCATCACATCACGGTTCAAGAATATAATCCAGAGATTCCTTCGCTCACGCAAATTGACACATTATTTCACAAATTTACATAATGATGTTATTTATTTTTTTCCTATGTCCGTGAAAAAACTAATGCTCGAAACGGCTCGATAATACTTTACTCTTATCGCTGGACGAGAAAACAGAAAATTTGCGGGCAGAGCTCAGTTTTTTCTTTCATTATCCACAGCGAAGCTACGGTCACGCGCGTTAATTATCGCTCGTCCATTACCATATTTCTCTCGGCTTCGTTTTCTCTTTTTTTTATATATATATAACTTCACCATAGTACCCTTATTATTCTCGCAATTAAAAATATTTCCAACTCTTCATGGCCTCCTCGCACTCTGTCGTTCGAACGTGCATTAAAAATTTGCATGTAATGTATACCACCCCGCGAAAATATTATTATTTATCCACCTCATCAGTCAAAGATTTCGTTTTGCAGTTATATGTCATTACTATACCTTCCCTTCCTCTCATTTACTCTTTTTCTCTTTTACATTCTTTTCCTTCCTCTTACCCACTCCGCTTCGTCCCCATCCTTCTATCTTCGATTATCCAGTACTTCCTCTTTTCTCCTCCCGATCTGCATTTCCATTATAGATTTCATTATAAGTTTTTTCCACGGTTTAACATACCTTAATTAAACAATTTACATTAAAATTGTATATTTCCGGACTATTTATCGATTCACCGGTTTATTGACAAAATACTCTGAATATTCTTCATCGGAACATGATAAAAAAAAACTATCATCAACTGCGCACCACAACGTACTTGCCCAGTAAAAAAATATTTGTACATTTAACCAACTTTTTTGTCCCCAATCCTCCACTACTATTGTATTGTTAATTTTAGAAAAAACAATATTTGTAAAATTAACATGAAAAGAATGGAGTGGACGTTTGCGGGTCAGGTACGTTGGTACCTATTTTACTGTATAATACAGCTAAAAAAAAAAGTGATCTCGCTAGTTCTGCCTGTTCAGACACCATCCTCGACGGGGAATTCCCCTCAAGGCATTACGTAACGTACCTACAGCGCAATGCACTCCCTGACCACATAAATTTTGCTTTCGAATAGTTTCCACGGAGGTCGACAGTCGCGTAGGGCCCGTGACAAAGTTGTGTACCAAGAACGTGCTGCACTGCTCGCAGCCGCTATAGAGCTTTGGAACGCGTAACATTATCGCTTGTTACCTTCATTATTGCGAGCTCCAGGCATACTGTTAATTAGCTAAGCAAACAAGCTACAGCTAGATAGGTAACAATTAATAATAGTAATAATTGGGTATATGTACCAGTGTCGAAAATAGCGTTAGAACCGCATTCAAAAGTAAATAAATTTCGGTAATTAAAATTCCGATATCTAAATTGATAAAATTTCGGATGAAACCCTCAGTAATTCCTCCACATTCGGCAAATTAACCGTGTCAGAGAAAATAATTATTTATCCCCTGGGGGCATTAATTGGTCCAATTTTGTAAAAGAAAATTTCAACGGATACACGTAGCCTTTCGATACGATCCGCTTAATCAATTAAAATTAAAGAAATAAAAATAATTTTATATACACTACGTTAGACGTACATTTTTTGAGGGATCGGTACAAGGTAGAGCCGCAGCAGCAGCAGCAGCAGCAAAAGCAAAGTCGCTGCACGGACGTCAGTGTTGCGGATGATTAATGCGCTGTCTGGACTGTTAACTTGCACGACGACGACGACGACGACGACGACGACGACGACGACGTCGAGACTTCCGGCTCAACGAAGGCATTGGACAAGGACACTGCCCACGAAAGATGGCGAAGGTAAAGGACGACAAGACGGGGACGCGCCTTCCTCGCATTATCGGAGTCCTTCGTCATTGAAGCGTTGGCAAAAAAGCTTCGTGGCATAGAAAAGAGTCGCGGTATATTGCTTCAACAATTAGGATGGAGCAAGACTATCCTCGCCTACCTAGGGTAAGAAATTCGAATCATGACGTTTCAACGTAACGGATGCGGCTTTGTTTGAGAAAAGTGTCAGTATTACCGTCACCGGGGTAAATTTACTCGCTTGCGAATAAAGGAATGGAGAAAGAGAAATTGGAAGAGCGTGAAAACGAGGTAGATCGTGGAGTAGTACTACCTCGGTACAATTCGACGAACCGTACGCGGTACAAAAATCGAGGCACGTACGGAAATCGTTTTAACGAGAAAGATAGATCGATTCGAGTCACACTGATACATCGATACATGGGGTATAAAACGAGTGCGAGGGACAAAATGTTTCGGTGCAGAAACTCCGAAAATCGATCTAACGAGTGGTTACAGGCACGGCACCCGAACCCGTTTTTCTTTTTATTTTATTTTATTTTTTTTTTTGTTCTCCCGTCTCTTGTTCCCGTACCGTAGCGAACGGTACGGGAACGGAGCATCCCCGTTGAATAGATGGATTTTTTTTTCCTCGTTAAAGGAGCGGCTTTTGGTATAGACATGTATTCGCGATACTTTGCCTTGAACGCAAAAAACCTCAGCGTGTCTTTTCATTTGACTTATCGATAAAAGTAACAAGATGGATGATGCTTACTCGCGCATAAAAACAAAGTAATCTTTTAGTTTATCCTAAAAGACTACGAGGACTAATTTAGGCGAGCATTTGCCGACTGAAACTACAGAGATCCCTTGGGAGCAATGAGGGACGAAGCCTCGCCACTCTGACATTGAATTCTATCCGTTTGCCGGAGCTGGCAACGTTTCGAGGCGCCGCAATCTTCTAATTTATCCATATGTTGCGCGTACTCTTCCTCGCTTTCACCCCATACTATATCTCAAACCCGTTCAAAATCGGTGCCGGCGTGCCACGCTGTCACTCGCGAGGATCCTTAAATGACCCTAAATTTTAAGGTTTCCCTCGTCTAGAGTGAGGGTCAAAATACATATATCGCTGTTTACCTTCCTTTAGGCATTTCTCTTCTCTCCTATGTACTTTGTCCACAAAAGGGTAGCGTCATCGTCCTGTCGACTCTCGGTTAATTTAGCCAAACACCCTTCTTAAATTTTTGTACACATTATTGAGCCATCGTATGCACATAGCAATAAACTGAAATAATTAAAATGTCATGTATAATTTCAGTGGTAATCAGGACGACAAGTATGAGTTTGAAGCGCGGGCTTAAGCGTTTCTCGTCTCCTCTCGCTCCTTGCCATGCTTATCCATCTCGGCTTCTCATTCTACTGGCTGCTACGGGCGCTACGGCTCGTCTGTAGCGAAACTATGCACACGTCGTCATCCCCGACTCTTTCGTGGATTCACCGAGTGGAGTATAGTGGAGTTTTCTTTCTTTTTTTTCATAGTCACGGAAACAGTCAGAGAGAGGAGTAGGAAGCTAGTCTTCACTAGAGTGAACGGACACTTTTACTTGCGAGTCGACAGCCAAGTTGTTTATTAAGATCCGTTAAATCTGAACCGCATATACTGTGAAGCGAAGCATGGTGCCGCCAACTTATCATATAGTATGTGCTCCAAGACCTCAACGACAATGAAAGGAAGAGAGGAAAAACGGCGGTCGGAACACAAGGCACGTTTTTCCCATCACCAGTTAGCCACACGGGCGACGCGCAACTTTTTTTTTGTCCCAACGTGGTCTCGGCATTTTTGCATTTTTTTTCGTTGCTATTCTCTTGGATAGTACTATATAATGACGTCACGAATTAACAAATCGGCGCTTAGATCCGAGATGATTCCAGTTAAGGGATCACTCTGCAAGAGTCTCGACGGAACGTTGCATTATCAAATGTACTTTTTCGTCCAGTATCGATGAGAAACGCGACCCTCCCGATAAGTGGCTTGGCACAGATATCCTTCATCGTCGAAAGTTGCTTATATCTCCCCGTTCGAAATCTCTCGAGTTCGATGTAGCTTGACCTTATCCCACTAGCGAACCTTTCGATCCAGTTGGCCCGTAGCGCATACGGCTACCACTTTATTGGGTCAAAAAAAAACCACTCAAACGTCTCGGACCTGAAGACGCTTTCTATTTCACCATCCTCGACAGAACCGAAAATTCTCGTAAATTATCTGGTCATATTCCAAGCAGCCCAACGATTCGCCGGTAATTGGACGATATCATTTTCTTTTTTTCGAACACTGCCCACCAGTTTATTCGAGATTAAATAAACGGCGTGAAGAGAGTATATATAAATTCAAAAGGGGAAGTAGTCACGAACTGCCGGAGGAGCTACAAAAAAATAACGCCCAAAACATACTCGTAGATAAAACAACAGTGTGATATAAGTACGTGATAATATTCCTCTAATGGCTCATTAAAATTTGTCATAATGTCAACGAATGTCTCCCGACGACTACTTTAGCCGCAATCCGGTGCCGATCTCGTGCTTTATTCGACCTACATATGCCGCGCATATACGTTGAAACGATTATTTTTTGTAAAAGCAAAAGAAAAAGATTATGGGGAAACTCACGCTTCCGAGGAGCTGGAACCCACCTTTTGTACGAGCAGGTTTTGCCTCGCCCTTCATTTATTCAAGAGCCTTCCAATGCGCGCACTTCGATGGTAAACGTTATTGCGACCCCAAACCTGATACCGAAAACGTAGTATTATGTGTTCTTCGCTCGCGTGAGTTCCCGGTCACGGATTTTTCGTGGTCGCGTAGCCTTTCAGTCGGAATATAACCCGTCGCTCTCATTTCTTCGCTGTAACGACAGATTTACTACGTTCCGGCATGCCATCGTCCCGATCCCTTTGCTTTACCTTCATAGATGCATTAACGTACCCTTCGTCATGATCGCAGCGAATAATCTAAAAGTCGAAAGCGTGTCGAAAAACTATCGCGCACCCCTCCCCGTTTTTTCTCAGTCCTTTTTACGAGCAACTGTCATGCCAGAATCACGCGTCTCCGCTATAAAACATCTAGTTGAAAGACAGCCCGAAAGACGCACACATGGCACGATGAAGCGCTGTGCTTCGTGCTAGGTAGTATAATAAAGCAATATCGAGACACCACCCTGTTCTCGTTAGTTATGGCAAGCGGACACGTGAACGATTTACAGGCCTTCTTTTTTTTGTCACTCGAATCACGAAAATCGCGTTATCCCATAAACACGTAACGAAGGAGAGGACAAGACAGTCCCTCTTTATTTCGAACTTGAACGATGGGAAGTGAGCGTCGCGGCACTGATATTACTTTTCCCAGCTGGAATCTCGGGGTCCCGCACGCAGACGATTCAAAGGGTGAATTTTCCACGACGCAGCCGACGCGTTTGCCCTTAGTTAATTGCAGTCCGCAAATTCAGGGACGCATCGCGTGGTAGCGCAGTCCAACGTCACTGTACAACAACACAGACTTACACCTCGACAACTCTCGCTCCGAATAGATATTATGCTACAAGTGTGTGGAATAGAGAGGGGAGACATTGCGAAGAAGAATAATGGATAATAGGGGATGGGCGGACGCTAATTGAATTATAGGAATTACCGTGCTAGTGATTCGGCGAGGGGGCTGCTTGCGAAGATTAATGAAACGATCTCACTAACGAGCCAAACCTTTTGTCGTTCGTTCAGTCTGGTGTTTTACCAACGGCAACCTCAGCGACACGATGACGAGAACCAACACCCCTCCTCGAGTTACCTTCACACTCTTCGATCTTTCGGAGTTTGCATGATGAGGGGCATTCGAATACCATCAAAGTATGCCCAATAAAAGGCTCTTCCAAGAAAGCGAATAAATTATATAAGTATTTCGGTTAATTCTAACAAAACAAAGCAGCCAAGTATTTATTATGACGTGCAAATTTGTTGCTCCTTTCAACACACGGTGGCACAGCCGTCGTCATTCTCGTAATCGCTCAATCTAATTTCCGAGCCGCTTAGAAGTCTGGTGCTTACTTTTAAAGTATTCGTGGTCACGCGTTTCAAGCACTACGTATCTTTTACCCAGCTCACGTATCGTGAGGTCGATACTTTTTTCATTCGAATAATGCGCCGACTCTCAAGAAAGTGGTATAAATATCTCGGCACTTTAGCTACCAATAGCAAAAAAAAAAAATAAAAAAAATAAAAAAAAAAAAAAAACGGGTGAATGTGAAAAATTTGCGATAAGGTACAACGCTGCATATTCCGTATGAAAGACTTGAGGATTTATCATTACGTGCTTCGTCGAGCTTATCGTCAACGATTAGAGGGCCTGAATATCCGAGACCACTCACTCCTCGATTCTCCGTTCTTATTTTTTTTTTTTCTGACAATTTCTCCCTTCTGATATCCTACGAAGGCCCAGAGTTGCGGAGCGGAGTGTGGGAAAGTTGTCGAGAGTTTGTGGAAGAAACTCGTCGACGACGACAGACGAGAGAGAGAGAGAGAGAGAGAGAGAGAGAGAGAGAGAGAGAGAGAGAGAGAGAGAGAGAGAGAGAGAGAGAGAGAGAGAGAGAGAGAGAGAGAGAGACAAGGCTGAGTTACGAGCTAAACGGCAAGACGAGTTCTCTCCCTTACTGGAAGGGTAATTCGAGAGCTATACATTTGAATTTTCTACCATTAGTCCTTCCTGTCCTGCAGATGGATAGGATAGTGAAATCGAGAATAGCGGGGGGTTCCATTAGCTAATTGTATTACTGCCACAGCAACAGCGTTTACGATAATCGAGTATTTATTTATATACAGAAAATAGCACTGCACAGAACGCAACGAAAATTACGATGTTAATAATAAATTTGATCAATCGCCAGCTTACAAGTAACGTTTATGAATTTTAATATCGCTAGAAGAATCAATCTGGCAGGATGACGTTTATCGATTGACTCATACCAGAAACTAGAAAGATGAGGAAATTGCCACTCGCATAACGTGCAATATAGCGCACAGTGTAGTTATACTGTCATTATGAAATTTCCATTTCTTATCTCCTTTCGCCAAGGGTTTGTACTTCTGTGCTAGTGTTACCTATACATACGGTTTCCTATTTCTCTACACACTTCCGACATTTCTTTGGCTATCACGTGAGCGCGAAGCTCGCCTGAAACGGCGAACGCATACACGGTTATATAACTGGTACTCCTATGAAATACGCTTTTTTATAATTTACAACGTAATTAGCGTTCCCGTGAAGCAATCGGCTTCCATCAGAGCCATTAACGTCTGATCTTTCCCTTTAATACCAAAGTGCACCTGGCAACTCAGTTGCTTTATCGTTGACCCAATTTCTCATACTTAATCGCCAATTGATCTTATGTTTTCCTTTTTAAAGCACGATGATTAATTTTAAACCAAAAATATTAGTATTTGTCATTTTTGCTTCCTTATAGAGGCGGGTATGTTTTCGTGAAAAAAAAAATTTTCACGAAAAGGTCGAAAACATCGAGAAATGAGAGAAATCATAAAAATTGAACAGAAAACGAAAGCAACATCCAACGACGTTTAGAATCGAGCTAAATGGGTTAAGGCAATGCGATCTCCCGCGGGAGTCAAAGGAACGGAGTTAAAAATAAAAAGAAACAACAGCGAGATCCACACATACGAATTCACTGTGACTCCGCGCGTTGTAAAGAAGCTGGTGCGATAGGGTCTCGCAGGAATTTCAGCAATTTCCTTCGGATTGTCTCAGAGCCGTATTTTTTGAGGGTGCAGAGTCTACGTCCCGTTCCTTCTCCACTTCGGGAAAAGGGAGCGGTGGTATGCGAGACAGTCCACGAGGGCTCGCGCGTAATCTTATTTGCAATATATTATCCTGCTGCGGGCAAAGTTTCCACTCCAATATGAAAACGAAAGCTTCGATCTCTCAATTTTTTTTCTCTGCTCTCGTGGTTTAGTTCTTTTTTTCCATCTATGCTTATCTTTTTATTTTATTTTTACTCGATTTTTATCGAATGTGATTATCATAATGGTAATATTATCATGCCACAGGATAAGTCTTATCGGCAGATGGCAAACATGTAGAAAAACAAAAAAAAAACAAAAACCGGACGTTCGAGCGAGACTTTTGCTCTCCAGCTAGTAAAGAAAAGCTTCTCGAAGCTTGAAAGTGCTATTATATTCGTTGGCTAAAACACTACTGCTACATCCGCGCTTTGCCAGCTGAGAGATATATGAGCAAAGTTTTCGAGACCCGCGAGTCCACAGTTCGAGTGAAGCTTTAGCGGCTGTTGTTACTGTTACTGCCGGAACGAAAGTTTTTGGGAATAAAGCCACGAGAGGAATACGACTCGACTCGCTCGACTCTACGCCGTGTCTTTTACTCTGGTCGTCTCTTTCTCATTCTCATTCTGTTACACGAGCTGTGCGAGCTTCTCCCTTCGACCCCGACCTCGACCTCCAGCGACGCTTTAATTATCGGTTGTAAATCAACGAGCGCACAGAGAGAACGGAGAGCTTCGCCGATAAATCTCGGAAGGACGACGAAAGCTTTCTGGGCCTTTGCGCGACCGCACGCCAACTAGTATAAATTCATCATGGGTGAACAGAGGATAATGAGTTTCACGATAGCCCGTGAGTACGGATTAAAGGTGCTTTCGCATAGTAACGTTCGAGGACACAAATTCTCTTCCGGTTTTAAAATCTTACTTTTCAACCGGAAGTGACGCGATACGGGAAAACGTCAATTTTAGTTTTGAAATTTCAAATACGTCACTTCTGGTTGAAAAATGAAATTTTGTAATCGGAAGTGACATACTTCCAGTATGACGCCAGTTCCAGTTTGAAAATTTCATTTATATCACTCGGTGGGAAAATGGCAATTTTGCGGACGGTTCCCGTGCGTAAAGCGTTTATTTCACACCCTGTGAAATAAAATTTTGTACGATATTCGTGTGAAAACGTTTTCTTAACTCGTGTGACTGCAACCCTCGACTTCAGCCCGTGCTGCAAACTTACACAGTAGTCAGAAAAAGTTTTTTCACGCTCGTATCGCAATGTAGGGTAGAGCGGGGCCAAATGGGGCAACTGGGCAAAACGGGGTTTTGGGCAAAACTAAATTTTCCAATATTTTTTGGATCGGACAAGGTGGCAAAACTGGGCAGAAAAACCTGATGTATCCGATAGGGCGAATTCCAGCATCCAAAAATTATTGGAAAATTACGTTTTACCCGAAACCCCGCCTTGCCCCGTTGCCCCATTTTGCCCCGCTCTACCCTACTATTTTCAACCTGAAGAGACGTCATACCGGAAATAGGTCACTTCCAGTGAAAAACTGAGATTTAAAAATCGGACGTGGCGTCACCGCGAAAACAGCGATATGCGGTTTTTTTCAGCTGCGGCCGAATACCACCGGGGTCGAGTACTTTTTTAAAATACTTTTATTTCGGCAATAGTTATTGGTAGTTCGAAAAGGACACGGAGAAGGAGATTATTCAACGACGCATAGCCCGTTGGGAAGCCCGAGTTCTTGAGGGGTCGTCGGTAAGCAGAGAGGGGTTGCCCTCGGCCTTTCTTCACCTAGTAGTAGCCTCGCTCATGCGAAATGAGTTGATCGATTATTTCCACTTCCCTCGTATTATTCTTTTTTTATCCTCTTTCCTTCCACCGACTCTTGGCTAATGGAGAAAATATGTACCATTGTAAGATTAGTATTCCATCTAGGTTCTCGAGGATCGACGTCTTGTCGCCGTGGGGCTGTTAGCGCTTCCGTTCGTATTAACTTGAGAAAAAAAGACAAAGTATAGTGAGAGGCTAACAGGAAAAGAGGAAAGAATGGAGAATCGTAGACCGTTGTACGATCGATAAAAGAAGCATAATGCCATTTCCTGCATTTCGAGTTGTAAAACAATCGACGTCAGATCGATCGAGTACGTACGATACTCGAGAGAAAAAGATCTCTTCATGTCTTATTCATAAATCGTTATCGCATATAAGCTCGGTCATCAATTTGGGGGTTCTCGACACATGTTTTTTTAGCCGCTGCACTTTACCTCGTTCATCACAAGTTAATTTGTTAAGATTGATGCTTGGAACAACGAAATATTTTACATACGAATGAGTCACGAGACTCTATTTTCTTTTATGAGGTAATTAGTATACTATTGATTTACCCAATAACGACTACAGTGTATGGAAACTGAATGACGACCCGACGACGACAAGAAACAGAGGGGCCGAGCCTGTTGTCCCGCTCTGCGAACACTCGAGAACAATTCATTATGACGCGCCGTATAAATTTTTTTTGTGCTCCACCGCTATTAAGCCGAAGATTTTTCTCTTAATATGCATGTAGCTTACCTACATGCATATTAAGAGAAAAATAAATCAGACACAGAAGAAGTCGATGACTCTCCCGTGTAAAGGCAATTTGTAAAATACTTGGATGATGATCCACTATGTCATTGGCAAAACTGAAATAACTTATATTAGTATATGCCGATCCCCCGTGAAGACCAGCCACATGCTCAACGTTATATTAGGAAAAACGATCGTCGGAGACCTCGGTACCGAAAAGTCGTTATCCCGAACCACCGTCACAATCCAAGTGGATCCAAAGTTTGAAAATCGTTTAACGTGCCTAGCTAGCACGTAGAGTGCACGGGCCAAGCTCTTAGGATAGAGGGGATGAGGTGCCGCACGATTTTGCACCCTATTCTCGGCGTACCATCGGCTTAAGCCCCCTTCGTTCGAGAAAATCTCAGGTGGGAAGCTCAAAAGTATTGACCCGCTTGAGAAGAAGGCATTAGCTCGAAGCGGTGTCAGCTTTCGACTTCCGAGAAGCATTGAGAACGAAAGTTGGACGCACAGCGGGCGAATCAGAAGAGATTTTCAAAAGTTAACGGTTACTTTGGCGGCTCTCGCGTCGTTGTTCGTTGGCGCTGCAGTGGTAAATTCCGAATTTCTTGGCAGCTTGTTCACCGAGACGATACTCAACGCGGGGGACAAGACTTTGGCGTTTCTGATTCCAGCGCGTATCTGTCCCCATACTTTGCGAGCGGATAAAGCTAAGGACAATAGGGTGCAGTAGCGAAGGCCTTAGAAAACGACGAGGGAGAGCTCGAGCGTGCGAGCGAGAGTCTACGATCTAACCCCGACAAGGGTAGTGCAAAACAAGACGCGCCTTAGGATTCGCAGCCACCGACACTCTACCACGCGCTCATCCTGACACCCGAAATCCTGACATCCCCGTCGAGCGGCACCGTGCCCCGAATTTCCTTCGAAGCTTCGTATCTTTCGCCTTCTTCGTCGTGCAAAATATCGCTCCGGGTACTTCACAGGTTCTCCCAAGACTCAACGGCGATGATATCGCGTGCGCTCGCACGAGGGAAGCGTTGTAAAGACCACGACGAAGACAGCAGAGAGCGAGGGATGTAATCGGCAGTGACGCGGTTAATGCGGAAACTAGAATTTCGCATGCAAACGAAGTCTCCGTGTATCGGGGAGCCATTCTTCAGATAATTCCGACGAATAATTTACGTGCGGTAGCGCGGTAGTTCTATGTGATATAGCTAAATCACGTCTCTCATATTGAACTGTCGGTAATCTGTGCCCGAAAGCTAGATAAACAAACAGTAATCGTTTGTATAGATAAATCCCATCAGCCATTGAACGGCGTCATAAGTTTATCGTTAAGAAGTAAGAGTAAAACATGTACCTATCTACTGAAGATTGAAAATATAGAAGCAGTGGTGATTATTCGTAGACTATGAGTATTTGCGACGTGATTGAACGTTCCGTAGACGTAAGTTGGTTACTCGAAAGGTTCGTGTTGAAAAGCGACCCTGTGGGATATCTTCTTCTATACCTGCACATTCGAATAGCTTATCTCATCGCCGATCGTGGGCTCCGGTATCGGTGTGACACTGGGGTCGTTCACCAGGTAAAGTCGGTAGCTAACTGAACCGTTCGTATCGCAAGTATATCTCTAATCACTGAGTGTAGAATGGGACGATGCGCTAATCCGCGAAACAAAGCCGATCTCGAATCTATGCAAATACAATTACCTTTCGCGTGGCCTCGGTGCGACAAGGAGTATGCTTGCTGCGTGGTGTCGGAACAAGCCCAACCGAGCTTTGGTTACTCGAGCTCGCTTCTCTTGATTATATATACTAGGTCGTGCGAGCTGAACCAAGCTCCGTTCTCACAGTATCGCCTCGACCCTCTTCTTATCGGCTCGTTCCTCAGAGTCTCTGGAAACGAGGTGCAGGGGATCATCTCCTCCTCTCTCTCTCTCTCTCTCTCTCTCTCTCTCTTCGGGACTATGTTAATGCGATGGATAGGGAGTCAAGATCCCAGCAGCATTAACGTTTGGTCGGGCCATTATTTACGTGGCTCGCACGTACACCTCCTCATCGTCGGATGGAACGATCGGCGGTCCATCGTGTACCACATCCTGAGTCTACGTAACTTGACAGGAGTACCTTGGACGCGTAAGACGCGTAAAACACCACTCCGGCACCTACACCACCGCAATATACGAGAGGCGGAATCTCGACACTTTGGTAAAGCAGAGTACGTTTGTAATAAATTCTTTCAACTAATGTGCAATAGCGCAACTATGATAGACAGTGCACGCGCATATAGAGACACATACGTCTACCATGTTCGGTAACGTGAAAGCCTCACTTCCAAAGTATAGTGTAATACCAGTGGGGAGTCGATGAATGCAGTCAAGTCTGCGGGTAATGTGGGTATGCCGACGAGGAAACTTAGTTGCCGGTAACGAAACGATGCGCCCGAGTCGGTCGTTACGCGTTTTGCTGGGTAGCGTTAATTCGAAGAAGCAAAAAGCCAAGCAAATCCTCCATCTCCGGAACAGCAACCTCTCAGTCTAAGTAGCCCATAACGCTACAGTCTAGAACAATACTTGATATAGGTATCTTATTGTTTTGAGCTTTCAGAAGACTTTTTGCTGCTTCAACAGCCAGACCTCTTGGCTGTAGTTACAAACAAACAAAACCTTTGTACTATTCCTAATGACGAGCAAGTTTCGGTCAAATTATAGTTATCTTGAATTCGCACTTTTTCTCAACGACAATCAAACCCTTCCGGTGCGATTCGTCATTAGAGCGGGGAGAAAAAAATACATCGTATATAGCTTAAACGAGCGACAAGAATTTGACGCGTGATTTATTTGACCACAATAGATAGAACCCAAGGGCTCCAGAGATTCCATGCTAGATTATCTCGACCGTAGATTATCTCGAAAGAAAGTAAAATATGCTGTAAACCCCCATAGCTATCCACCGTCGAAGTTTGCGCAAGAGAGTCGATGAGACGATTGAAATAACTTTGAGCCTTGAAAAGGGAGAGTATTCGTGAGAGGGTCGGTCTCGATTAGCCGTGGGATGGAGCACTGGCAGTAGTTGCCGATGATGGGTCGGTTTGATGCGCGGGACCAAGAACGGGAGGAAAGCGGACGTTCCTGCCCGTTGAAGACTCTTCGGATTCCAGATACGAGATAAAAGCAAGAAGCCGCGCATAATTATTATCCCACCGGCTGCGGAGCGTCTTCGCGAAAGGCGAGAAGAAGTACCCGGTGAGGAAAAAGGAGAACTAGCCCACGCGTTCGCCCGAAGGGGAAAGGGTTTGCTTTTCCTCTCGTTCACCGTACCCTTCGAGCGGACCACCGGGTGGCTCAACCAACGGAAAGTTGCCTCTCAGTTTTCCACGAAGGCAGGATGTTTTCGCAAAGATCCGCATCAGCTCGCAGCGTCACAGTATTCGTATCGTTCGTGTTCGCTACAGTCACGTTTCGTCTTTTTCTTCGCTCCCGTCACTTTTCCCTTTCTTACTCTCTCACAAAAAATAATCGTTGGACGCTACTGCAGTAACCAACTCTTTTACCTTTATTTCGGCGTCAGTATAAAATCAAAGACCAATTTTCGTGGCTCGAGGCTCTCGTTTCGTCGCGTCAAGCTGCGCAAAAAAGAACGATGAGTCGATAACGTGGGACAAGAAATAATGTTCTATCGTGCGAAGGTTTAAAGGCGAGGGTCGATTCCGGTTTTCGCGATAAGATGGAACGAAAGAATCAACTGAGTCACTGCGACTTACGTTATAGGGGGGCATGCAAGAGGCTGACTTTCGGGCGTATTCTCGAAGGAAGAAAAAACTATTTTAACTTTGGCATATAAGTTACATAAATCCTCGTCACGAGCTAAATAAGCTCTTTATAATGGACTTACAAATAATAAGACATTTTTGGAACACGAAATTGAGTTTCGTGTTCCAAAAATTATATTGATGAATATCTGGTTACAGTATGCCCGATTTTTTTTTTTTTGTTTTTCTCTATCAAAAGTGGATGGTTCGCGAAAAAAACAACAGCAACGAAAAATGTCGATGTTTTAGTGACCCAGAGGTGTGTCGGTCGGCGCGAGCAGACCGTTAGGAATTCGTGGAGACTTTTTCAATTAAAATTCCTCGCAGCCCACATTTTAATCTCACCGGGTTGGCTGATTCTGCCGGGACCTCCGAAGTCCCTCGATATCGGGTCGACGGTTTTTTTTTTATCTCACCTCAACCACGTCCATTCAACCTCGAACCCGTCCCGGTATCTCTTCCGTTACGGTTCTTGTACAAGAGCGCGTTCCCTTTTTTTCTAGTCTTCTATATCCTCCCATCACCGTACAGCATAATTCCGCGACTATACGGATTTCGCTTGTGCAGCTATGCACACCCGTAGAAACAATCGAACATCGAGAGGCCTGATTGCAAGAGTTGTAATATTTTTTAGCCATTCTCCTATTGTTCTGCCCTCGAGAACACTGATAGCACAGGATTCTCTTTTTTCTTTTGCATTTCTCGAATTAACCGCTAGCAATATAAAAAAGAGAGGGAACGTACGAAAAAACTCAAGTTGCGTAGAAAATAGAAAGTCGGCCAGTGTGTATGTAGGACTTTTGTCGAACGAAAAATGCAAAGAAAACGCGGACGAGACTGAAACGCATTTGAAACTGAAACTGATTCGAGTATTAAGACTGAGAACTGTCGAAGCTTGATCGGTGTATGAGTTATCGAATGCCGAATGTTGTTGAATTAAGTACATGGAATGACTGTGCACTACTGAGGCGACTATTGCGCCAAAGTGCATTGTCCCATCGGCCGGAGTGGACCTCATCCCCTTTGAGTCTATCCTATCGCGTATGAAACGACGAGCTGTCGGTACAGTTTCTCTACTGTACATAGTTCCGAGCGACAAGAGCCATAGTTCTGTTGCTCTCCCCCGTCCGTTTGCGAACCGGGAAACTCGCGGGATCGCACATCGGGCTGCAACACCCATAAATCTTCACCGCAGCCGCTTCAGCTCGGAGCTCTCGGTGCATTACGTGGCTTATGCGCCACGCGCGTTTTACGACGTGCGTCGAATACCGTTTACCCGGATTCAGCCTATGTATTCAAACCCGTACCCAGAGTACCTGTGCATACAACCGACGACTACTGTATTACACGTTCGCCATCCGAATACGCGTGATTTCACGCTGGACACGCGAATCGACGAGTTTCGCAGCCTTCAATCGCGAACATTTCGGACCTGTCGGTATTAAATTTCCACCTTCACAGCCTGTAAAATTCTCCGCGGCGTATGACCGTGTGTTTCATGAAACACACCGTACACCTACCTATTTTATCACATCGGACACCGATGTCGATATAGCTTATATTTTTTTTTTTTCGTTTCATTGTTGGTCGCATCGGGTGTTTAGAACTATTTTGGGTAACGGGCTGTTAATTTTTTTTTTTTTTTTTTTTTTTTTTTTTCATAAAGACTCTTTTCCCCGGTGAATTGCGATTCTCGTTTGTGTGTGTGTGTGTGTGTGTGTGTGTGTGTAATTATCGGAATGTATTTTATGACTTCTCGAGGAAAAGCGATTGAGCCTCGTGCTGAAACCGAGACGGGGCGGGATTGTAAAGTGAGCCGTGCGTGTGTTCGCGGAGTTTGTAGTGCGTGATTGCGTGATGCAGCCGTGCAAAACTGTTGCGAACCGTTTCCTTCCGATCTTGGGGAATCGCGGATCGATTGTGTTGTCGTATACTAGATTTTTGGCTCTGGTAATAATTTCTTCTTTGGATTCAAAATTTTACACAAAATTAGATAAATAAAATGTAACTTTTGAAAAATGTATTTATTACGATAAAAAATGATCTTGCCTCGTTCCTCGTCGACTCTTCACTGACGCTCGACGCATTTCCTCTCCGGGGAACGAGAGAAGACGCTCAGACGTGTCGGAGATTTGTGTATTTTGACGAGTTTCGGGTTCGTCATGGCCGGATGTCTCTACTCGGTCGGATGATGAGACGCCGGACGCGAACAGCTGTCCATCCGTATTCTATGTATCCTCACTCTCGGAGTAACAATGCGGGGTAACAAATATCCTCACTCTCGGCTCAACGATAACTTGGAATCTGCAACTTATTATTGTTGTTTTTGTTGTTGTCGTTGTCGTTGTCGTTGTCGTTGTCGTTGTCGTTGTCGTTGTCGTTGTCGTTGTCGTTGTTACGTGTAAATAATTTTTGAAAAGTGTAATTAAATGAACATAGTCGATACAGTGGTCGTCGTCGTCTGTCAGTTTCCGTAGCATCGTGGTGGAATACGATGCTCCGCCGTCGGGCCGTCGGTCGTCGCGCCTGCGCGCTCCGGTCCAAGTGTCCCGGCAGGCTGCTCCACCGACGAGTCGTCAGTAGCGCGGCGTGTGCCGTCACACTCGCACGTTCGTTGGAAAATACGTTCGTACGGCCACGCATGACCTTTCGACGCACGGGATGACCAAACCTCATTAATCAACTCGAAACATGTAAAATGCGCTAGTTGCAACATTTTTTTTCTTTCAACAGTTTTCCTCACACGACAAAAAAGTTGACATTTTTTTTTATGTTTCTTTCAAACCAGTGACCAATAAACTCGAGCTTGCTTAAAAATTATCGGCACAACTGTAATATTCGGGAATTTACATGTTTTTCAAACTTTATTCTTTTATCGAACGACGATTGCAACACATAAAATAAAATAATAATAAAAGTAAACGTTTATAATGGGGGAGTGCGCGCGGAGGGCTTAGTGGACGATAGAGAATTATATTACCGGGAAATACGAGACGTTCCCGAGAAACGGAAAAGTCGTAGGCCTGCCGGCAAAGAAGCGGACGTGACTTCGTCATCGGGCGTATAAAGGAAGAATAGCCGGCTGAACGGACGTTCGTAACTAATAAAAAGTTTAACGGCACAAAAGTACAAAGGTTTCTACTTTTTTCGTTTCGTTCCTCCGATAATTACGAGTTATTCTATCGAAACCACGTGATGCGCCAATCGAGTTAAACTCACGCATAACAAAAATATTTTAAAACGATGGAAATAAATTTATCAAGTGCCAATGGGAACGAACGTGTGAGAAAGTAATTGATGCAATTGCAGTCGATGCTGCGAGTGTACGCTTCAAATGAAACGTCGACCCTCACAGATCCGGGCGAACGTCACGGTTAATGACATTTGACGCGTCGTCGAATACCGTGTGCGCTACTTGGTGAAATCGTCATCAATTTGATTCCGTAGGTCGAACGAGCGTGGCCCGTGACATCGCTGCAATTGTCCTTCGTTCGGGGCTGCTTGTTGCTGGTGATGTTTTTTTTTATCCGATCCATTCGTGCGATCCCTTAAAAAAATCTAGTCGCATTTATTCGATATCGTTGCCGGAACATTTTTGACAATTGTTGAAAAACAATAAATTTAAACAATAATTCTCGTTGTTCGTCCTATGCAAATTATTTACGTTTGTTAATTATATCATCTTATGCTACCTGTTATCGAGTACTTATAAGCAAATTACGACGATTATTATGTTGCACTTTTATTGATCTGTTGACATGTCGTATTTTTTATCTTACGTTACTGTGAGAGTATGTTGAGCTTTGATGGTTGAATCGTTTTTTTTCTTCTTTTTTTACGCGGTCTTCCATATTTATTGGATTTTTAATTATCGCGCCGGCGATGAGAGATTAATACGGCAGTTTAATGAACTCGTGTGGACAATCGAGATAACAGTGACGAAAACGTGTGGAATGATATAAAACAAACATTTTTTACTTCCATAATATTAAAACGGTGTTTGCTGAAAAAGAAAAATCTGATTATGAGATCAGGTACAGTGAAGAAGAAAAACGTGTATCGTGGGAATTGAATAGATTACGCACATTTCGTCGGAGGAGGAAAAACTAAGAGAATCTGTCATGGCGACTGGACAGGAAGGAAAGGAATCACCCAGGTAAAAGACTCAACATTTTTCAATCCAATCCAATGTTAACCATTGTTAAACATTTTAACAATAATTTATTAATTAAATATGCGTCGGTCATCGCGTCGAATTTTTTTTTCCGTGCAATCCGTCGTGAAATTTAAAAAGTTCAATATTACACACAATTTACATTTTTACAACATACATTTTTCGCTAGATAGCAAAGAAATTGTAATAACTAGAGCGTGAACAGATATTTTTGAAGAAATTAAAAATCGTGTAATATAAACAACCACATGCAAATTTTATAAAAAATTTTAATGAAGAAATATTGACTATTGACCGCACATACTGTGTGTGAAATTTTAGCATGATCGATCGAAGCATTCTTTAGTCATAGCAGTTTGGATTTTTCGCAGCCGATACATACATACATACGTATACACATATATCCGAATGTTTTTTTTTCCAAATATGATTTTTTTTTATGTTTCGGAACATTCTGAAGACGTTTTCATTAAAATATCGGAAAAATTTGTTGTCACCGAAACAAATCTTTCTCTATGAGGAAACAAAATAAAAAAACTGTTAATTACACGACGAGAAGAACAATCTTGCAACCTAGAGTTTTTTTTTTTATTGCGAACGAGTTACGCAACTTTGCTGATGAAATCGTGGTTTCAATTATTTTTCAAAAAACATGATGATTGGGACGAATTATAGGTCGAACGATTTGCCAGATCCAAGCGTAGACTGAATTAGAGTGAACGCTGTCCGGGCAATACGGCTCGTTTAATTCACAACATCGAAGGCTGGGGACTCGCGAGTAATTTTTGTTGTTGTCAATGCATTGAAATTAAATCCGCATTTTCGATAATAATCGAAACGCGGCCACCGCCTCGTTCCGATGGACGGTGGATGGTCAAGCAGCACGCTCGACAATGTGTAAACCCTTTACCATACGCTTCGCTTACGTCGCCACGGCTGCCACCAATGCATCAGCGTCGACGGGTTACTCACTCACGCATACGTTTTTCATTTGATATGGTACTTCACGTGCGCATTTACAAATATTTTAATGATACGCACGGATGTTACCCATATACACTAGTACGTAAAGTAAATTGGAAATAAAACTTAATTTTCATACTTGGTTCTCTACCGCAAGGGCAAGTATATAATAACCAATTAAAATCAGGCAAATTCTCGTCGCTCTATAAGTCACTGCACGCTGTGTTAGCGGCGCATTGCGATACTAAGGAGGAATTCACCAAACTGAAATTACTCTGAAGCTTTGGTCATCGTGTTCAGAGTCAATTAGGATTTTATACGTTCGTATACGAGGAATTTTGGGAAGATGGAGATACAAATCAAAACGCACTCGTTTCCTCGCAATTGAATAGAAAGTTAAAGATTTATCGAACCGGATGGATCCATCTCTTGCACTGAATGTAAGAGATGTTTCTTTTTTTTTTTTTTTTATTCTCGTCATCGCAACCGGCGTTGACTGATGCGTAGGCGAGAAATGGGAGCATCGTAGCAGAAGTACGGCGGGGCTTTCTAATATTCCTGACACCGTAAAAGAGGCCGGCTTGCGAGCACGGGCTCGTTTTTTTTCCACTACTTCGCCTGAGCGAGCTCCCTGCTGTCCGGGGTATTAGGAAACTCGCTTTCAAACAACGGAGCTAGATGCAGCTGGAGCGAGTGAGAAATCACGGTATGCCCTGAGGGCTTTGTCATTTTCGTCGCGCGCACGCGAGCCTGCCTGCTCGAGCACGAGCTTTTCCGCGAGGTTTCCCGTCTCTGCGTTAGTAGGAACCGCCTGGAGCAATGAAAATACGAGAGGCTCCGTCCCTTGCGATCCTTTCCTATTCTTTTATTTTTACTTTTTAACGCTTCTTTTAAAGGCTCCTGCCATGCACTACTACACTGTCACTATGCCTCGTTTTTATTTTCTGTAAACACACATCGTTGTGCGCGACAAACTATCCTGACAATCTTTGACATAGACATTTTTTTTTCTTTTTCCTAACGCATGAACGTAAAATCCTGCTTTCCGTTCCTGTCAAGAGTGCGCAAAAAGGCACTTTTTCAAATCGCGTGCGGGAAAAATACTGCGCATACGTACGTGCGCGATATGGTATTTTTTTCCCCACTAGTGCGGATAAGTGGCTTCTGTGCACACCTCCCAAAAACGAGAAGCATGATTTTGTTAGGAACGAATTTATTAGGAACAGCTATGTGAATAGCATGGACGTAGAAAAGGATGTCACAACTCGTGTGAATGCATTTCACACTCTTCAACAAATCCCTTTCTATGCCCTTGCCACACAAATAACTATTAATGTTTCATATTTCCTTGAGGTACAAAAGACTTTTACGTTGACAAAAGTGTAAAAACAATTAAATAAATATGGTGGAAGTTTGGGGCGCACAAGTGATACGTGCGAGTTGGGACTATTGTTATAAAGCATTTTTGTGAAAACTTCAAGAGAGTTGCATGCAGCAAAAAGTTAACAGTCCCACCGAGTGATGGTAGGGACGTATGGAAGAAAAGTAATGAATTTCATTGACGCTCCGGGACGCTGGTCCCATGGGTGACCACGGTAGAATCGTCCGCGTCCGAGTGGCAATGCTACCTTTGTACTTTCGCTTTATTTGTTTGCACCCGAGTTTCGTGTGGGGCCACAAGCTTTCCCTCTTTCGCAACTCCCGTTGGATTCGCGCGGTGTTTGCACGCTCGTCCGCGATGCTCGTCGACGGCGCATCATCCCTCAGGACTCGCCACCCCGTCGTCGCTCCACAATCCCTCCAAGTCCGCTTCAGAGCCGAACCGAACTCCGCGCCGTGCTACCTGCCACTACCGCTGGACAGCGGTACTGGCCTATTCTTTTCGCATCGCGTATTTCCATCATCTGGCACAGGCTTGGAGAAACGCGGAAATAACAAAACAAAAAAAGGAACAATCAACGAGGAAGGAAAATAGCGAGAATGAAAAACAAAAGTTGGATATTAACACACAGAGTTCCCTTTTCGGCGAAACAACTGATTTTTTTTTCATTTCATTCGCGTGACCAAACGTATAATTTTCAATTCCATATTAAGACACAGCGAAAGATTGTGTGGATGGCAAATGAGACCGTGAACCTTCTCAAGGGGGGGGGGGGAGAGGGGGGGGGGAATGTTCTCTTTACGAGTATCAAACCCGAGGCTCGGAGGTAGACTAACGAATGATTCTTCGAGGATTAAAAGACAGTGTGCCGTCAGCGAAGGTACTCGGTGTTCCTTCGAGTCGAGTAGCGTGTAGGGTACAAACGGGGAAAAGGAATGAAAGGCCCCGTCGACGGCGAAACCTTGTCAGCGAGTCTCTCGGGAAAATTGCACCGGCGAAAGGAACGACGGAAGAACGTAATTTGTTTTCCGGCTTCCGTCGATTTTATTTTTATATTTATTTCTTATCCCGAAGGAAAAGCACTCGTCGTCGCTCTTGCGTCGAAGCATCTCAACGAGATGGAGGCAAGCTTTGGCCATCCACTCCTGGCGAGTAATGATCCACATAAAATAGTCCATGCTCTTCTTCCTCCTCGTTCTCTCCTTCACTAAAAAATTCTTGTAGTCTCAGTCATTTGTCAACAATAATAATAATCCTATCCGAGGCTAAAAGAACGTTGCTACGACGCTGCAAAAATTGCCCAGACTATTGTCGAATGACCGGCAACATAAACGACATTGTCTATTATACCTTTCTCAAATGAGTTTTAAGCGGTTTCCCAGTTGGAAGTATATATATTTCACATTTGAACGCGACGCTTCATACGATGTACATCGGAAACAGGCAGGAAGAAGATGGCGAGGAAACTCAAAGATAATGACGGAAGATTGAAAAAGTTTTGCTCTTGCCCGCTATGAACTGTTCTCCCACAGATTATTTCTTCTTTCTCAGGAGTACTTGGAGGCTGTTTTGCCGGATGAAGAAGAAGAGATTTCTCGAACAATTTCGAATCGTTACTACAACCTCTTCCTCACTCTACCCATCTCTTCTTGTCTTTCACTTCTCGTCGTTAATTACACTTCCTTATATTGTCCAGCAAAGTTCGTCCGCGAGTTCACTGACAGTTGGATAGTTTCCAAGCTTTTATTCTTTTCACTATATCGCCAACCATTCCACGTACTTCACTGTTTTTTTTTTTTTTTTTTTTTTTTTT
>JAPYZC010002074.1:0-20769 GCA_030522665.1 Ichneumoninae sp. A BG-2022a
CTAACTGAGAACGCACTTTTGACTGAAAGTTATCCGGACGATCTGACCACGTTTAACCGTATCGGATCTCGCCCGATCGCAGTCCCGGGTACGAATGTCGTCTTCACTGGTTCTCTAAATGTCTCTCCATTTCTCTGTCTCGAGGGTTCTTAATCCTGGACGGATTGTCAGGTTGCTCTAACGAATGAAAGTTTGATGCATGATTACTGCGCCACCCTCTTTCGCGACGAGGTTCGCGATACCATCGCGCTGAAGGTTCTCCGCCCTGCAGCAGATCCTATGAAAAAGAACATCGCTGATCCACCCGGAATGTCATAACATCCGATCGCCTAACTCCTTCGCTCCGACCCAGCCAGTCAGCGAAATTCATCGTGTTGCTCATTGATCACGTCTTTCGCCTGGTAAAAGCACATTGCACCGTGGGTTTCAGATGCGCCGCATTGCTGCACCGTCGGGAAGAGGAGACGGACGGAGCGGCGGTATGCAGGAGGTTGGTCGGATGTGCCGGAAGAAGAGAAGGAGGAGATAGTGGGAAATACGGATGAGGAGGAGAGAAGCAAGCGTGGGTGGTTGACAGGGGCGAGGGGAAGGACGGGGAGAGGCGAAGCTCGGGGGGTTGGGTGAATGAGAGTGGGTCGGGTGGGTCGGATATGGGGTGGTTCTCGCAGCAGTAGGTAGTCGGAACGGTGGTTGCCGCCGAGAGAACACCGACAACTTGGCAAGGTGGAAGCGACTAGGAGGAAGCGAATGGAAGCCTCAGAGCACAGTCGAGAGGTGCCGAGAGAGGCCGGAGATAGCGAGACACGAGGACGAAAGGGAAACAGCGATGACGCCGGGGGGGGGGAAGGGATAGAAGCGCCGAGCCCTGCAGAGACGAAGAGCACAGCGAAGAGAAGAGACGGCGGGAAAGAGAATAGGACGAGAGAGGAAACAAGAGAAGGAGAGGACGGAAAGGGTGAGGAAGAGGGAGAGACGAGACGGAGAGCGGGCTCGGGGTGTGCTGTGGCCCGGTCGATTCAGCCCCGGGCACTCGACTCCAAGCCACCTCTATCTGCCATATTCCCTCAATTCTCTCTATACTCCTCCGGCACCTTCCTGCGCTCGTCTCCCAGCGATGGTGGGCTTGTGCACTGTCGCACCTACACGAGACCCGTTGGGCTCGTGTGCGCCGGGACCAGCGGCAGTGAGAGACGTACAGTAGTGGATCCCAGTGCCGGTCCCACTGCAGACTATACCACTTTCGACCCTCCCCGCCCCTCCGGATTATCGTGCCTGGTGGCCGTTCGTTCATCTGCCCGTTTTCGATTATCTACACGTGAGATTGGAGAATGTAGCATGGTAGCCCCACGGAACGACGGAGACGAGGTGTACAACCCAGGGAAAACGCAACGCCGCTCGAATAGGCTCGCCAAATTGGATACCACCAATACCCGGTTTACGCTCTTCGGATCATCGTCCATCCGGAATCATCAGTGAAACCCGGTGGAGCTACCAAATTTTTTTTCCTGATATTAGGACATCACGAGTTTCTTACGTCACTCCGGAAAGTTTGGTGGATTTTTATATCCGAACTCCTTTCCGTCTTCTTATCGTCTATCCGCCCCGTACAGCCAACCCGTACTCGCGCACATGTCTGCATAATGCTCGGTACACGAAGCCAGACGAAGATCCAGGCTGCGACGGGGAGTTTGGCTCGTCGCCATCTTGAGCAATTCCACTTATTTTCTCTGCACCCCACCCCCCAAGCCCCTCTCTCCGCGCCGCCCCTTCTCAGTCTGTTTTCTTCCGTCTTCGTCGGTCTTTCGCTCTTGTTGCTACACTTGCCTCGGGTCTCCACCCTTGGGCCCACCGACGCCGCCGACTTCCGCTCGGCTTCCCGCATTTCCTGGTGGCGGAAACGCAGTGGTGTGCGCGGAGCGCTGCCGGGTGAGCAGGAGGGCCCCGGAGGCCGGTGGAGAGTCCTGGCGAACCTCTTGCAGCCCCGCGCGGCTGCGAGTCGAAAAGGGACGGAGAACGCGGAAGGGGGGCCGCGGAGGGGTGCGGGATGGAAATGGCACGAACACGGAGAGAAAGCGAGCGGAGAAACGGAACAGGGCGTTTCTACGATCTATGGCTCTGTCTCGCTCGATCTCTCGGCTCGCAGTAGTACGCAGACGTCGTTCGGGGGTTGGTCGGGCCACCCGCCGGCCACCTGGTCGGCTCGCATTGGTTTCTACGTCTGACCCGTTTATCTGTACGTCTGATGACGTAAACGGCCAGGCTCCACCCAAGGTGCCGACGAGGTGGAGGCCGCGAGGAGAGTCGCGCGGCCATCCTGCCCCGGTCTCGCTCGGGATATCGCGGGAAGGAGTAAGATGGAAGAAGGGGGTGGTAAAACAGGGGGGTGAACCTCTCTTCCGCCGGCAACCCTCTGTACACCGGCGCGACTACCCGGACTCATATGTAGAGAGAATCAGGCGCTTGCGCGAAACTCCTTGGATCGTTTATTTGTATCTGTCATTGCAGCAGCCGGCTAAGAGAAGAAGAAGGAGCGGGAGGAGGCGGAGGAGGAGGTGGAGAGGCGAGAGAACGGCGGAGGCGGTCCCCAAACCCTCGGCTTCCTATCCCCGTGTATTACTATACGACCCTCGTATACGTACCGGCGCTATAGTACGTACTCTATCTCTATTTTGCTTTTTATCTTTTATTCTCCTCCTTTCTTCCTCTATACTTTCGCCTCCTTCCCTCTCGCGCCCAACCCTCCCTGCTCTCTCCTGCACACTCAACGACCGACCGCCTGTCTTTCTTTCTTTCTTTCCCACCCCTTTGTTTCACTCGATTTTCCGTACGGGCTTTTCCACCTTTTCTCTTTCCCTTTACCTCCAGACGTCTTCTCCACTCTCCACGGCGGCCACCCGCTGCTCCCTCGCACCCGCCATTCACCCGCCCGGCCACCAGCGGCACCCATTTTTTTTTTTTTTTTTCTTTTTTTTCGCTTCTTTCCCTTTTATTTTCGGTCTTGGCGCTCTACGAGCGGCCACCGCACTACGGGCGAGAGGCCACCGTCAAATTTATTCTCGCGGTCGAGCGGCGAGCCAGGATCGCGGCTACCGGCGGCAACGGTGAAACGGGAAAACTCGCTGCGACAAGGTAACGCTCCGTCGCCTCGACGACGCAACCGAAAGGTAGCGCAATCTTCTCCGCCACGTCCCGGCGCCGGACTCCGCGGTCCAGACTAAAGGGTTTTAACGCAACCCTCCGCACTCCCTGTTTCACCTACGCCCCACCTTTGTGAACCTGCCACGACGGACCCCACGAGACCATGTCTGTTCCGAGGCTCCGCTCCTCGCCCGACGACCCCAACCCTTTCTCGCACGAACTCGCGGTCGACACTCCACGCGCTGTCTACTCGTCGAAAATTCGTATTAATTTTTCTAATCGATCCATCGGCGAGCAATTTTCACGATAATTATCTATCGCGGGGCGGTGGAGTTTATCGCTGTTGGCGAGATCCCCTGACGCGAGGAATAATGAAATTTGCGGAAAGCACCGCGACTGTCTGCCCTCTTCTGCGAGATGGAGCGCGCAGGTTCGACCTGGCTTTAGCTTAGAAAAATACTTACCTGTACCGAATGATAGCCAAGTTCAAACCTCGAGCTTAAATCTTGAATCTCTCGTCGGCTTTTTTTTATTGGGTTTTTATACAGAGTTCGTACAAGGTGTTATGAAGTTTGATTTTTTTTTTTTGGAAAATATCAATTAACAACGGACTTATTAAAATTAACAATTAACAACGCACATCGTATCCTAAAATCTATTCGTCCCATTGACTTGAAATTTGAACAGATTCTTGATTAAAGGATTTTCTATCTAATGACCAGATCATTTTTTAAAATGTTCCTTTATTTGTTACTAGGGGAGAGCGGGGCAAAATGGCACACCGGGGCAAAACGGGATAATGAACGAAAACGCAATTCTCCAATAACTTTGGGATGGTGGCGATGGTGGTACGTGGGTCAAAACGGGTTTGAAAATCCGGATTTATCGTTGGATCAAAATACGGCATCCAAAAATTATTGGCAAATTGAGTTTTGCCCTCGCTGTTCCGTTTTGCCCCGGTGTGCCATTTTTCCCCGGTCTTCCCTAACAAACGATTAAGGCCGTTTTTTTCGTTTCGACGGAAGAACCAACTTTGTCCTTCTAATACCTGCGTAAAAAAATGTTGAAAATTAACCTGTTTTTTAGACCACATTGTTATGTTAGTACCTTAAACGAAATAAGAACCGATGTGTGTTGTGCAAAAAAGAAAGCCTCGTCTTAGCGAAAAGAAGAATAAACGATCGATTTTTGATCTTACGATAAAGTATGAAAATTTAAATAAAGATATTGCGATATAGTAACAAGAGTAGAGCATACAAATGAAAGTGTGTTTTAAAAAAACTGAGACGTGTGTGAATTTAGGTACGTACACGCTTTGCATGAAATATCGTCTATACGTGGATACTCACGCGGTGCTGTCTCCGGCGCTGAAAGCTCCGACACCACAGGCCGTACAAAACGGTGCACGCTTTGATGAACCAATTAGCTCGTTTTTAACGACACGTCGTATAGCTCCGCCAGCTGTGCGAGCCCCCGAGTTAAATATCAACCCCAAACTGCTCTTAATCCCTTCACCCTCTCGCGCGCGCGTGACGAAGCGCCCTGCGTCTCGCCCTGTGTCTCGCCCAGCGCCCGTAACAAATATCCATCCACATTGCAGCGATCGGTGCTATACAGTTTAACAAATAATTTCCCGAAACTATTTTTTAAAATGTATATCACTTAATACCTGATTGAAATTCCTCCTTTAAATTTTGAGCCTTGAAAAACGCTTCGCCGTAAAATATTTTTCGAACTTGACCGACCGATCGCTGCATTGATGACACCATCTCCATTGCATCTCCAGTCTCTATATAAAAATGCACATTTTTCCCGCAGCCTTTATTAAAGTTAAAAAAAAATATTTCGTCTCTAAAATTAACCCCGATCCAAACAAGTCTGAAATTTTCATCGAAAACCTGTTCATTAATATAAACAAAAAGGACACAAGCTGCGCACAGTGTTCGATTTAAAAAAATGTATATCACTTAATACCGAAATTAAATCTCTCCGTTAAAAATTTGGAGTCATGAAAAACCCTGCGCAATAAAATATTTGAACTCCATCCACCAATCGCTGCAATAATGACTCCATCTCCATTCCATCTCCAGTCTCCATATCCAGTCTCCATATCCAGAAATCACATTTTCTCCGCAGCCTTTATTCAAGTAAAAAAATGCGTCTCTAAAATAAACCCCGATACAAACAACTCAAAAATTTATCCGGTTTTTAAATTTCTATCACTTGATACCTAAATAAAATTCCTCCGTTAAATTCCGAATATATTTTTATTGCTTGTTCCACCCATCGCTGCCTATCAAAGATTCACATTTCCTCCGCAACTGTTTTCCAAGATTAAAAAAAAATATATCGCCTCCCCAAGATGAACCCCGAGTCCAATTCCTCCAAAATTCCCATTGAAAACCTGTCCATTAACATGAATACAAAAAGGACACAAGCTCCTCGCGCTCTTCGATGCGCATCCTCGAATTCCGGCCTCTAAAATAAACTCTGATACAAACAACTCAAAAATTAATCCGGTTTTTAAATTTCTATCACTTGATACCTCAATAAAATTCCTCCGTTAAATTCCGAATATATTTTTATTGCTTGTTCCACCCATCGCTGCCTATCAAATATTCACATTCCCTCCGCAACTGTTTTCCAAGATAAAAAAAATATCGCCTCTCCAAGATGAACCCCGAGTCCAATTCCTCCAAAATCCCCATCGAAAACCTGTCCATTAACATGAATACAAAAAGGACACAAGCTCCTCGCGTTCTTCGATGCGCATCCTCGAATCCCGGCCATTTCCAGTCCCGTGCATCCTCTCGAACGTCGGTGTACCCAGTATAGGTAAGCGCTTTTCGCCCGCTTTTACCGCAACCAGCGTCGTCGTACCATTCCGGCACGGAGCGCCCTGGCAGCGTATTCTTCTTTTCCACCTAATCTTCCGTCCCATTCCCTCCCTCAGCTCGCAGCTCTCGGGAAGCGCAGCATCTGCCGTCGCGGTGAGGGAAAAGAGAGAAGCGAGCAAGAGCGAGCAGCGGAGCAAAAAGTCCTCATATTCCGGCAAGCCCAAGAGAGGGTCTTGGCCCACCAGCCGCCCCGCAGCTCGCCGGTCCCGCTCGGTACCGCACTGCAAAGAGGGGTCTCCGTTGGGTTTCTCAGGCGCGCGGGGTTGCCGGCCTGAGAATGGTGCCGCTGCCGTTGCCGCTACCGCCGCGATAGAGGGTGGCGCGAGGGGGTGGTGGGTTCGAGCCAGTTCCGCGGAGAGTGGAATACGGCGAGTAGTGAGTCGAGAGCTCGGGCAGAAGCGAGAGAAAGTCGCCGGGACGGAGGAGGACGCGGCTGGTACACATACATAGCCACCCGTAACAGAAAGAGGAGAGGAAAGTCGGGAGAAACACGGGAAAGAGGGCGCGTGAGGAAGTTGGTAGGGAGCGAAAGAGAGAACAAGGGAGGTCGTGGCGCTCCGGGGGGGGCGAGGGGGCGGAAGGGAGGACGAGGAGGAAAAGTGAGTCGATGTGCCGGCCTCGGTGTCGGGTCTCTAGTGGTAGAGGCGAGGGAGGAGGAGGGTTTAAGTGCTTCTCGCTGCCAAGTGTCTGGCTCCTTGTGGGATCGAACCCCGTGCGGACTCTCCGCGAGCTCCGACTCCTTCTCTGTTTTTCGCCGGGCGAGGAGAGGATACACATCGGCTCGTCTCTTTCTCGGATCGAAGCGAGCGGCGGCGCAGCGGGCCCTCTTTCCACCCCCTCCCGCCCCCCCCCCCCTCCCGCGCCCTTTCCCATCCTCACCCCTTACGATACAGTCTCACTCCGTTTCACCCTGCCTCTCTTCGCTCCGTCCTCCTCCTACTTCGGCAACTGCAACGGTATACATTCCTCTCTATTTCTATCTTCCGCCCCCCCCCCGACCGCCCTCCCCCCCCACCCGTCGCATCCCTCTTCGGAGTTTACTCCTCTCGTCGTTCTGCAGCAGTAGTCGACGGGGCTGTGTGGGAACCTCCTCGTACGTGCACAACCGCACACCCCCTCGGGGTCTGCGTCCTATACACCTTTCTCGCGGGGCGTTACCACCCCCGCGAACCACCGCTGTCTCGCTCGTCCGCGAATCCTACAAACACCCCCCGTCGTACACCCTCGCCGATTCCGCCCGCACAGTCGGCATGCCCCATTGCCATTGGCCACGGCGACATTCACAGACCAATGAAACGCGCAAATACGGGAAATTCCGACTCCGAAACCGTTCCGTCCACCCCCGTTTCGCTCCCCACCGCTCAACCCGGCCGGAGACGCGCCATCCGGGGCTGTTGAGTTTCCCGAAACGGAAACGAATTCGAGAGCGCAGGACGTTTGCCCAGGGGTTGGTTCTCTTCGCGTACAAAGGCCACCGCTCGGCGACCCCCCCACTTTTCCCTTTATCTCTGTCTCGATCGATCCTCGCTCGCTCGCCATCGTCTTTCTCGTTCCGCACCGGGTTGCGGCCCTACACCTGTTTGATAGCCGGGGCTGCGCGACAGTCGCATCGGAATCGTGGAAACTCCCCGATTGGCCCCGGCGTGAGGCTCTTCCGTTCCCATTGGCCTTCGCGCCTCGCGAGCTTTCTCGGAGGGTGGTTCCGGAGTGAGGTGAGGCTCGAAGAAAATTCTCTTCGGGGGACGAGGGGTGAAGATCGGGCGGGAGCTCCGGAGAACGCGAGCACCGTTGCACGCCATTCGCGGTACCGATGTGTCGGCTTGTCGCGAAACTGGAACCGCGGCTCGACGGACCCCCGGCGGACCGCCCGAAATCACGTCGGACGGATATTGGGCTTCACTACTGCACCCAGAAAAATAATTTATTTGGCCGCCAGCGTTTATTTGGTTTAAGTTAAATATTTATTTGATTTAAGTAACTAGTAGTAGTGGTAGTGAATTTATTGACGATATTCCAGATGGAACAGTTTTTGGTACATAGCATTTACATAGTGTAAGTTGTCATGAGAGTATAAATAAAAAAAATAATTATAAATAAAAAAAGAGAGTAAAAGTGGTGAATATGGCCCACCTCGATTAACACGTAAATCAATGATATATGGACCGGGCCATATTCCCCACTTTTACCCTATTGCCAATTGGCTATCGGCCTAAGTCCTTCAGCCATTAAGTAACTATTTACTTAATTTAAATAAATATTTATTTCATTTAAGTAACCACTTACTTAATTTAAATAAATATTAATTTTGATCAAGTAAATATTTTACTTAAACCAATCAAACGGCGGCCGTCAAATAAATTATTTTTCCGGGTGTGAGGAGACTTTGCAGGTCGAGTCAGCGAATAGCGAAATAGGCGAGGGCCGAGAAATTGGCGCGGACCTCCGATGGCGAACCCGTCGCTCGCTCTTCGAGGCCACGGATCCTGAGGGACCGTGCGGGAACGGATACACCCGTTAATCCCGAGTTATATCGGAAATAAAGCTCGAGTTACGAGCGGGACCAGCGACGCGCCGGCATTCGTGAGAGAATCGACCCGACGGATATTACATAGGTGGGACTCGGAACGCGAGAACAAACTGCCCTTCCGGACACCTTTTCGCTTAATTCGGAAGCTTGCGTTATCTCGCCTGAACGTTTTACCCTCCTCCGAGATCATTTTCGTCCAGCTATAATGCGCCTCTCGCGAGCACGCGACACTCGCAAGGAAAAACCGTGCACTGAGAAAAAGAATAGTATTTTCTACTATACCAATAGTTCCCACGGGGAACGTTTATATAGAGACAGACTTTGATAGTACATATTCAATTAGTTAAATTGTAATTATTGTTGCAACCATGATTTTTTGTCACTGTCATAACTATAAAATGTAAACGTTCCCCCTGGGGACCATTTTTATGGTATAAAGTCAGTATTGTTGCTTTTACTATGTTATTTTTTCTCAGTGTGCACCCAGAAAAATAATTTATTTGACGGACACCGTTTATTTGGTTCAAGTAAAATAGTTAATAGTAAAAGAGATTTATTGCCAATGCTTAACAATTTTTGTACAAGTGTTTCCTTATATTAGTTTTATTCCTATGTTGATAATACACTTTGGCAAAGGGCCATCGACTTGAGTCCTTCAGCCCTATAAAATATTTATTTGATTTAAATAAATATTTATTTCATTTACGTAACTACTTACTTAATTTCAAAAAATATATATTTAAATCAAATAAATATTTTACTTGAACCAAACAAACGGTGGCCGTCAAATATATATTTTTTTTGGGTATGGGAGTTTGCGTGGCGACGCGACTGCAATGGATATTATAGCGTAGCGCCCCGCGTCTGCGGACCGGGGCGAAAACGGACGAGGACGAAGAGGACCAAAGAGCAGAAAAAAGAAGCGGAAGAGGAGGAAGGAGAAGAAGAAGGAAAGAATGGAAAAGAGGGAAAGAGAGAAGGAACCATCCATTTTAAATGTCTCCCTTAAATCCCCAGCGCCGGCAGAGCGGCAGCCGCTACCACTACGAGCCTCGAAGAGAACCCATAGGGATCCACGGACCACCGGCAGCAGCGGAATGGAGTATAGTAGTTATACCTCGCCGTATATACACCCCCCAACAGCTCCAACCCGTCGGCGTCCGCGACTTTCAGAAGCACCTCACCCCTCCCCCATCCACCCCCTCCAACCCCCCCCCCCCTGGTCCCTTCTCCGGCAACATCCGCTTCGTCCTCTCGCCTTCAACCGCCAACCCTCACACCACTTTCCCCGTCCGTCGGTTTTTCTTCTTCCATCGCCATCGCACCCCTCAATTTTATATCCACCTAAATCCATCCATTTTAAATTACGGATATTTTCTCCCGACGACGAGTCCGCTACGGCTGCGAACTGTAGGTGGATTTTTAGGTTTTTTGGTTTCTCGTTATAAAAAAAAATCATTGAAACGTATCGCGACCTGAGAGGTTTGGGTCGCCTGAGAAAACCGGCGGGAAGCGAACGTGTCATTTTTATCGGATGAACTTTCGATCTTCAAAAAATATGTATGTTGTATGCCGGTACACCCAGAAAAATAATTTATTTGACAGCCACCGTTTATTTGGTTTAAGTAAAATATTTATTTGACTTAAATAAATATTCATTTCATTCAAGTAACTATTTACTTAATTTAAATAAATATTTATTTTAATGAAATAAATATTCTACTTAAACCAAATAAACGGTTGCCGTCAAATAATGTTTTTTTCTGGGTGTAAAGATATAGTTTCGGTAGGTTCGATAGTTCGACTTTGGCCAAATTCGGAGGAGTGGAAGGTGGATTAAAAAAATGGGTAAAAAAATGAAGCGGAGGGAGGACGAGTGAGAGAGGAAGACGGAAAGTCCGCCTCTTCGTGCCAATCGAAGTGATAAACGAGCGGTCGTCCGCAAGCCGAGGGGTGGAAAAATTATAGACGTCGGATTATCGAATTCCACCCCTGACGTAGCCGGCGAACGCGGACTCTCTCTCTTTCTCTTGCTCTCTCGTTGTCTGCGAGGCTCTTTTGCTGCGAGGACTTTTGCGAATTTCTGGGTAACGTGCGAGTCTCTTCTTATGTTATAGAGTTGACCGGGGCTACTTGACGCACTTGACCTTGGAACGTTGCTGGCTCGCTGCAAGAAATTAAATTCGACAGGGCTCTCAAATTTCTAGTTAAAAAAAATGTTTACAGTGACATATCCAGATTCGCCAGAGTCGAAAAATGCCGGACCGGCGGTCTCGCAAAATTCGAAAAGGCACCCAGAAAAAAGATTTATTTGACGGCCACCGTTTATTTGGTTTAAATAAAATATTTTATTTTGATTTAAATAGATATTCATTTCATTTAAGTAACTATTTACTTAATTTAAATAAATATTTATTTAAATTGAGTCAAATAAATTTTTTTCTGGGTGCGAGTTTTCTATCTTCGATTCCAATTTCATCGATCCACATGGCCGCTGTTTTATTTTTTTTTACTCGCTATCGAACAAAGTTCCTCCTTGGAGTGTCAGCTTAAGTGTCATAATTCGTCCGCTACATCCAGAAAAAAAATGTATTTGTCGGCCACCGTTTATTAAGATTATGTAAAATATTTATTTGATTTAAATAAATATATATTTCATTTAAGTAACTATTTATTTAATTTAAATAAATATTTATTTGAATCAAATAAATATTCTACTTAATCTTAATAAACGGTGTCCGTCAAATACATTTTTTTTCTGGGTGTAGTTCGCCCGCTCGCCCGATCCAAAAAGTGATTATAATAAAATGTCCATATTGTCCCGATTATCCGTTGGATAGACGAACACTCGCTCTAGCGAAGTTCGAGAACGAAGATCTCGTCTTCGACTCCAATTTCATCGATCCACATGCCCGCCCTCCTATTTTTCTTACCCCCCATCGAATAAAGTTCCTCCTCGGAGTCTCGGCTCAAGTGCTATAATTCCTTCGCCAGTTTTTTCCCTCCCCTCCGAGCGAATAAAAAAAAAAAGTCGAGGAGAAATAGACGATGAAAAAAAAAGGGTCACGTCTCTCGACAAAAGAGTTCGCGCGCGCCTGGACGAACAATACGAAAGTCGGTCGGTGGATGGATCAGGGAGGTCACCTACGTCAGAGCCAGTTATAACTTTAAGATGCGGAGGAGATACGGAGGTAGGTGGTGGAGTTCGCGATGGAGGTGGAAACCGAGGTGGGAGAAGGCAGACGACATGTATTATTGATGTGCCTGTGTCTCCGGCCTCTCTCCCCCGTCCTCCCACCCACCCCCCCCCCCCCCCTTGAGTTTTCCCCCTCGCACCCTCCGATTATACTGTATCCGTCTCTCCCGCAACCCGCGAGGCTCCCCGCATCGCGGGGGAGCGATGCGGGGACGTTCCCTCGAATCCATCCCTTCCGTTCTGACGTTCCCGCATAGCTCGCGCAGCTCTCTGTCTCCCGTTCCTCTCTTCCTCCTCGGCCTCCTCCGACTCCGCGCTCCTCCAACGCCCGACTGCGTCTTCCAGTTTCCGATACATTCCGCCACGAATCCCAGTCGCCGTCTACCCAACATCTATGGCGGAACCAATACTCTCACCTACACGGATATATTTACCTACCGGGGGGAGGAAGGAGAGGCTGGAGCAGGAATCCGACGTTGCCGTTGCTTCATTCCGCCATATTATACACGCTGTAGTGAAACATCGGCTGGCATAGATTTTCAGAGCCCTTGCCAGTGGATGATTTTTTTTCCTTCCGCTCTGAGACGAACAATTGACGAATTGCCCGAGTAGACTTTTTCGAGCGTTACATCGAGCCCTGATAGGGTCCTGATAAGGCCTTACCAGGGTCCGATGTAACGCTCGAAAATTTCTACTCGGATGCTTTTTACCACAATTCTGGGGATGATATTTCACCCATACGGATTTTTTGCCCCGAATCGTAGCTTTCGTTACCGATCGAGTAGGCTTCGCGTCAACTTAAGGTGAAGTGAAATATCGCGGTCGGTAATGAAAACTGTAATGAACTTTTCTCAAGGGTGCTCATTTTTTTGAGGAAAAAGAGAATTCGAAATGTATGCCCACGGTAATTTCGCATCCGGCCCGAATGCATTTTTTTCTCAACGAAATTAGGACCATTGAATAAAGTGAATTTGAAAATTGCAACGATCGCTCTCCTACGCACAGCTGTTTCACTTCCCCTTAAGAGCATGTGCAATACTGCAGTCGGTGATTAAAACTGCAACGAACTTTTCTCACGGATTCTGGCACGTACGCTAAAAACAAAATTGTAAACTTAATGTACAATTGCCATGAAAAATTGCTTATTTGAATATGGGCTTAATAGAGTTTCATCGAAATCTAATAAATTAATTTATCTATTCGTACCTACATTCAGGTTTATTAAATATTATTTCATTAAGTTGAATAAATAAATTATTCACGTTAAGTAATTTTTTTCTTTATTGAACATTATGTTCCATGATATCGATCGATTTTTTATTCGATATTTAGATATTCGATCAATACCATATTTTGCAAAAATATCTTAATTTCATGCGAACACACTTTTCTTCGCACTAACAATATTTCCTAGAACCGTAGCTCAGAGTCACCTGACCGCCGAACAATGCAACGCAATGTGGCGAACGTTTCTTCGAATCAAATAAATTATTTATTAAACGGAAATAAATACCAATTCAACGCCGCGTATGTAAATATGCGGATTATTTGTGGGAAATAAATATCTATTGAAGGTGACGTTTTCGTCGAGCGATTCCTAATTGGCTGATAAACTATTTGGTTACCGGTATTGTTTTTGTAATACAATACAATACAATACAACTATTTTATTACTCTACAAAAATCAGCACGACTATAGTTTAAATATATTTTTTAATCAAAGATGAATACCACATATTACTCGAATCAAGTAAAAATATCCTTGTGCCAAAAATCCTACTGTTAAATAAAAAAACCTATTCTAATATCCTATATTATTGATAGTTAATAAACTTTTTTTTTTCCTGACACATGCACGTAAAATCCCGCATTCCGTTCCTGTGAAGCATCCGCAGAAAGGCACTTTTTCGCATTGCGTGCCGGAAAAATACTGCGCATGCGTACAAACGTGCATGTGTTCTTTTTCCCGCACTAGTGCGGAAAAGTGCCTTTCTACACCCTTTCCATACAAATTACCTTTCTGGGTCACCCAAAGGAAGCAAGTCCTTAAGGTGACGTGATACGTCACATCACCTTAAGGACTTGCTTCCTTTGGCGATTTCCTTCGCGTGTTACGGCCTTTTTTATAGTCGCGAGCCTAACTTCGTTTTAACGATCTCTGGATCAGATGTAATTGAAGAATTTTTTTTCAGCCTAACACCCCCGACCTCGTAGGCGGCCTCGAAGAGATCTCCGAGAAAATCGACTTCGAGCCTCGACGTAACCCGCGAGTCGTTTGCATTTATGCACGCTCCGGCGACACTGTTCCCGAGCGAACGTCACGTTTCCACGGTCCGTATCGAAGCGACGAGCGAGGAAGGAGCCACATCGAGGGAAAAGCAAGAGCTCGCGAGGAGTCCGCTCGCTCGCGAAGACGCCGCCTTCCTCTTCCATTAATCTCCGGGCAATCGAATTTAGCATAATTGACGGAGCGTGGAATAGCTCGCTGTTCGACTCCGAAACGCCATCTCGCATAATCCCACCATATATCTCACTCAGTGTTTTTCCGATAGAACACACACATACGCAATATCAGCGTACCGCAAATTCCGAAGAACGACCATCAACCTCACGTCAGTTGAAATTTTTTTTGTTTTTTTTTTTTTATTTTTTCCCCATTCGCCAAATTAAACCATTTTTTTCCTTAAAAATCATAGACATACGTCCCGGAAGCAGCAGCGGAGCTCTCTCGTGTATTCGCCAGTCGGTGAATTATTTATATATTAATTTTTTCCCCACTCGAAAAATTTAATTATGATAAAATCGTTTTTTTCCCCAAAAATCATCGAATCAGCCGAAAAACAGGGTATAGCGATAACCCAATTAAAAATACGTTACCGCCCGACGTACGACCACTAAACCTTTCGCGTATAAATCGGCCACTGGTAGACATACGTCCCGGAAGCAGCAGCGGAGTTCGCTCGTGTATTCGCCAGTCGGTAATTTTAGTATTTATTTATTTTTTACCCACTCGCCAAATTAATGATGATAAAATCGTTTATTTCCTTAAAAATCACCAAATCAGTCGAAAAACAGGGTATAGCGATAACCCAATTAAAAATGTGTTACCGCGCGACGTCGGAAGCAGCAGCGGAGCTCTCTCATGTATTCGCCAGTCGGTAAATTGTTTATAAATTTATTTTTTCTCCACCCGTCAAATTAATGATGATAAAATCGTTTTTTTTTCTAAAAAATCATCGAATCAGCCGAAAAACAGGGTATAGAGATAACCCGATTAAAAATATGTTGCCGCACGACGTCAGAAGTAGCAGTGGAACTCTCTTGCGTATTCGTCAGTCGGTAAATTGTTTATATATTAATATTTTCCCCACTCGCCAAACTTCATTATGATAAAAACGTTTTTTTCCTCAAAAATCATCGAATCAGCCGAAAAACGGGGTATAGCGATAACCCAATTAAAAAAATGTTACCGCACGACTCCGTAAGCAGCAGCGGAACTCTCTTGCGTATTCGTCAGTCGGTAAATTGTTTATATATTTATTTTTTCCCCACTCGCCAAATTTTATTATGATAAAACCGTTTTTTTTGTTTCTCAAAAATCATCGAATCAGCCGAAAAACAGGGTATAGCGATAACCCAATTAAAAAAATGTTACCGCGCGACGTCGGAAGCAGCAGCGGAGTTCGCTCGTGTATTCGTCAGTGGGTAAATTGTTTATGTACTATTTTTTCCCCTCTCGCCAAATTTAATTATGATAAAATCGTTTTTTTCCCCAAAAATCATCGAATCAGCCGAAAAACAGGGTATAGCGATAACCCAATTAAAAATACGTTACCGCGCGACGTACGACCACTAAACGTTCGGGTATAAAGCGGCCGTCGAGAGATATACGTCCCGGAAGCAGTAGCAGAGCTCTCTCGTGTATTCGTCATCTATATTCATGACGGCGGGGAGGAACTTTAGATTGAAGCGATTAAAGTCGAAATTACCAAACGACTGGTCGCCTCGGAAGTGACCTGCGAGCCGGCAGGACGGCCGAGGGGGGGGGTGTTGAACAACAACAGCAGCTCATCAGCAGTGCATTAGCGTCCGGAACGGCACCGCCGCAACGGCAGCAGCACGTCGACGTTTTGTCAATTACCGAAATCCAACGAGGCTGAACAAATTGTATAATAATCATCCCCACCCCCCCCCCCCCCCCCCCCAACCAAAATAAATGGCCAAGAAAAAAAACCCCCCCGACAACCGGGGAAAACCGGATTTCTCGAGAGAAGATACGAGAGTGGGTGAGGGGGGAGGGGGAGGGGGTTGAAAGAGGGATGCGAAACTCTTTTGAACGGCGTATCCGGAGGAGAGTCGGGCAGAGGCTGAAGAAAAGTAGCCGAAGAATAAGCTTCTATCTATCTATCTATCTATCATTGCTTCTCGAGCGGAACACATCCATCTTTCTTCCGGATCCTTCAACTCTTCTGGTTTTTTTTTTTCTTTTCTTCGTTTTTTCTTTTCCTCTTCTTCCTTTCCTTCCCGCTGTCAGTGGCGTTCCCCATCGAGGCTTCTCCGCCTCTCTATCTGTTTCTCATCTCCGTCGATCTTGAGGAGAGCTTCGCACTGGCCGATCGCGAGCGCCGAGCTTTCTTGTCTGAGTTTTCCTTTTCCTCTCCGTCTCTCGGTTACCCCCACCCGCTCGCCTGTCCTGCACCAGTCGGCGGGGGGAGTGCTCCGGGCGGAAGGAGCTTCGGCCACGGTCGTCGGCCACTCCGTCCAGCCACTGGCAGACTGTACAGTGTTCTGGCCACACCCAGTGACGTCACGCGGCGAAACTTGAAGAATTTCGTTGTGACGTCACTTCCGGTTTTTAAATCTCAGTTCTCAACCGAAAGTGACGGCAGACCGGAAACCGTAACTTTCGGTTTGAAAATGAGATTGTCAAACCGGAAGTGAAATCATTTCGACAATGCGTCTCTTTCGGTTTGAAAACCTCACTTTTGAACCGGATGTAAGGCCATTTCGAAAATACGTCACTTCCGATTTGAAAACCTCATTGTTGAACCGGATGTGAGGCCATTTCGATCATACGTCACTTCCGGTTTGAATATATAATTTTTCGTCATTTCGAAAATAAGTCACTTCCAGTTTGAAAGTATAATTTTTCGACCAGAAGCGACGTCATCTCGAAAATACGTCACTTCCGGTTTGAAAATCTATTTTTTCAACCGGAAGTGAAGTCGTTTCGAAAATACGTCAACTCCGGTTTGACAATCGCAATTCTCGACCGGAAGTGACGTCACCAGAACTACCAGAAATACGTTTACTTCCGGTCGAAAATTGAGATTTTCAAACCGGAAGTCTAATATTTCCGGTCTGCAGGCAGAATCTCACGTGGGAAGTATCCGAGGAAAAGAGCCACACAAAGATGTTTTATTTTCGCGGGGATCGAGTGATTGGCTCTCCTTCTTTGAGCGGCCAATCGCTGAACCGTCCCGTCTCGCAGCGAAGGAAGAGCTTCGCCTTCCGCTCCCCGTCCTCTTCCATTCTCTTCCACGCCGGCTGATCGAGTATCGGATGCTTGCGGTTTTCGCGCGAACGAACGGGCTACCTAAATCCCTCCGGCTCTCGGCTTCCTCCCTGCAACGCTCGCTCCGTTTTCCATCCCCCTCCGCGACGTCGCCACTCCAGCGCCGTTACTTTCCAGCATCTCTCCTACCGGAAAGAGAAGACCCCACGCGCCACCCCTTATACCATGTAGCTGGGAGCTTTCCAGGCTCTGCTCTGCTTTCGCACCCGTCGGGCTTTGCCTCGCGGCCCGGCGCTCTTCTTTGTTGCTTTCCTGAAAAGGTGGCTGTCCGCTCTAGTGCGACGAGGAGAAAGACGGTGAGGGACGGCTACTGGGGAGAGAAAAAAAAAATAAAAAAGAAGAGTCAAGAGAGGGGAGAAAAAAGAAAAGCAGATTGGCGATGAGATGAGGTGAGCACGAGTGACCGCGCGAACTCGATACCAATCTTTGTATCTTTCGGGACGAGAATTATTCAGAACTTTTTTTCAGTTTTTTCTTTTTTTTTCTGGCGCTCTGATATTATGAAGCTTAAGATCATTATCGACTTGAGAAACGTACTCACTTCTGCCCAAATGCACCGAATGGCTCAAAATATAAAACAAAGATCTTTCAATTGAAAGAATTTGGTTAGTTAGATTGAAAATCTGAAAAAATGAATATAATTATCGACTGTGAGAAACGTACTCACTTCTGCCCAAATTCACCGAATGGCTCAAAATATAAAACAAAGATCTTTCAATTGAAAGAAATTGGTTAGTTAGATTGAAAATCTGAAAAAAGATTGATATAATTATTAGAATAATAAATAAAGTAAAGAAAAACAGAAGCGTTATTTTCACCGAACGTTGGAGGGATAAATGCGTATTTCGCGAGGGAGAAATAGATTTTATTACACTCGGTGTGAAAATAGCAGTTTTACGCACGCTTGGCGTGCGTAAAACCCCGGATAGAAAAGAAAAGTAGATTGGCGATGAGATGAGGTGAGCACGAGTGACCGCGCGAACTCGATACCAATTTTTGTATCTTTCTGGACGAGAATTATTCAGAACTTTTTTTCAGTTTTTATCTTTTTTCTCTAGCGCTCTGATATTATGAAGCTTAAGATCATTATCGACTGTGAGAAACGTACTCACGTCTACCCAAATTCACCGAATGGCTCAAATTAAAAAACAAAGATCTTTCAATTGAAAGAATTTGGTTACTCGGATTGAAAATCTGAAAAAAAATGAATATAATTATTAGAATAAATAAAGTAAAGAAAAACAGAAGCGTTGTTTTCATCGAGCGTTGGAGGAACAAATGCGTATTTCCCGAGGAAGAAATAGATTTTATTACACTCGGTGTGAAAATCGCGGTTTTACGCACGCTGTGCGTGAAGTAAAATTTGGTACGATACCGAAAGCTCGTGCTTGCAAGACTCGCTTTCGGCTCGTGCTGCGAACTCACACTCGTTAGAAAAAAGTTTTATGGCACTAGTGTCGTAAATTACAATTATATCACTCGGTGGGAAATTGGCGGTTTTGCGCACCTCCCGTAAAACCCCCATTTTCACAGCTTGTGAAAAACATTGTCTCTACTCGTGTGATTGCAACACTCGACTCGTGCTGCAAACTCGCACTCGTCAGAAAAAATTTCTCGCACTAGTATCATAATGTACTATTCACCTGCCCGATTTACCAAGATTTTGCGGCAAATTATTGTTTCTGCACAGTCCGCTATTCGTCGAAGGGTGAGGCCGGTGACAGAGGGGGGGGGGCGGGAAGGGGGGGGGGGTCGAAATAAAAAGCGCAGTGTCGCAGTGGTTTTGTCCGTGAAATATGTGTATTTAGTTAGGAAAGGGCGACTCCGGTACGTTATCCGTAGAGACGTGTATGGAGTGTGCCGGCGCATACGTAAATAGGCTGCTGTCCGAAAGGCAAATACGTGGCAGCCGGAGATAAGACCCGCGCGTATACGGTATGTATATTCGACGGTAACGTATAAAAGCTGCGTTCGAGATAGATTGGAAAAGCGTGGAATCCATGGAAGACCGATCGAGCTCCTTCGTCGTCTTCGAGATTTTTTTTATTTATTTTTTAATATTTTTTAAACATAAATCTGGAACTGTGTCGCAGCTGCTCGCGGAGTTGCCCCAGTGTCGTCGGGCTGCTCGGCCAAGACACACGCGCAGGATTCCCGAACGAGGTACTCGCGAAATTGGGGATTATGGGAAGCCGTCGCGGATTGCGCAGGTCGGTCGGTAAAGTGCTATAATTATTAATCAAACATATTGCAGGCGAAACTTGCGCGATGGATCGTGCACACCCGAGAAACTGCAGAGGAGTTATAATGCGCTTAACGGAGGGAAACGAGATTACGGCGCGGTCTGACTCTCACCGTGCGTGTAGAAATATCCCGACTGGCCGGCATCGCCGCGGTAGCTTGGAGGGACTCGCAGTGATAAGAGGATAAAATACTATAACGATGTTAATGTTAACGAAATAATATAGTTCATTGTGCGAAGTTTCGCAGAGTCGAAATGCAGGAATTAAAAGTTTCAGTGTGAGCGCCAATCACGGATTCGGATTTGAATATAAATAAATAAAAAATGTATATAAAAGTATTATACAAAAAAGTTTGTAGTTTAAAACATAAGTTGTATTTTAAGTTTTGTAATCAATTTTTTTTTTACAATTATTTGTTCCTTCGTTAGCCGGAAATTAATTCCGGAGTAAAAGGGATGGCGGGATTAAAAAGATGCACCGAATCGGTGACTTAATGTATTCTTTGACGGGGACATGGAGAAGCGCACTGGAAAGTATATGGTCGGAAGGGCCGAGCACTGAAAATGAATCTCAAGTGGAATCAAAGGCGAAATTTCGTAAACTCGTAGTGCAGGGATGAACAGTTCCAGTGTGATCGTCAATGACGCATGCCGATTAAATAAATAATAAAATCAGATAAAATGAATAAATAAAAAATGTACATAAAAGTATAAATAAAAAAGGAAATAAAAGGATAATAGAAAAATGTTTGTATTATTTAAAAAAATAAGTTATATTTTAAGTTTTGTAATAAATTTTTTTAAACAATTATTATAACGCCCTTCGGTGGCCGGAAATTAATTCCGGAGTAAAAGGGTTTGCGGGATTAAAAAGATGCACCGGATTAAAAAGATGCACCGAATCGGGAACCTAATGTATTCTTTGACGGGGACATGGAGAAGCGCGCTGGAAAGTATATGGTGGAAAGGGCCGAGCACTGAAAATTAATCTCAAGTGGAATCAAACCCGAAATTATGCACAGAAAAAAAAATACAGAGCTGGGCAAAGTACTTAAAGTACTTGGTATTCGAAGTGCCTAGCACTTTGAGTACACAGAAAAAAAATATAATTGAATCAAGTAAAATTTACTTACGGGCTGCCAATGAAGTAAAAACGTTGTTTCAATTCTACTCGGAATTCGTACAATTTCATAC